>CM062621.1:38713624-38854473 GCA_025617555.3 Puccinia polysora | reverse complement strand
TTACTGGGTTGGATGATAATGATCAGGAAAACAATAACAGCAATGAGGAAGGTAATGATTTTTTGGGCATGCGCTTTGGCCAAAAATTGAAGCCACAAGGGCAACAGGGAGGGTTTGAACAGAGCTCTGGGGATTTAAACACCCTGGAGAGGCCTATCTAGACAGCTAGCACCACAAGAAGTTTGGAGAAGGAAAAATAAAGGGTTTGCCATAGAAACACAGAGAATACATATATATATATATTATATATATTTTTTTGATTTTTGGATAAGATGATAAACTAAGAATTTTTTTAAAAAAAAAATTGCCCCTTTTGTGGTGTGTACTAAATTGGTCATCTCATATCTTCCCAACTTACAGAATGTCCATAGTCTGCATCTTGATATTTTAAAGATATTGAGAAAAGGAGAAAAGGAGACACTATAAAGAAAAAAAATTGACCATTTCTTGATCTTGAGAGTGATGAAAGAGTTGAGGGAAAAAAATCATGATCCATCAAGAGAGCCCTAGAAGTGGCAGGATCAAAAAAAAAGAGGCTGTCCCAGGTGCTCAGGTATGTGGCATAAAGCAGGGTTTTAGAACAAAAAATAAACGCAGTAGATGACCCTGGTGGTGCACAATTGGGAGGACTTACTTTGACCCCAAATTTCCCCACAAAAATGAAAAATCTTGACTTGATCAGCAGAGAACCTTCTGGTAAACTGAGTACTACCCAGTTATTCAAAAACATAGGATCCACCTCCTACTTGCTGAACCACCCAATAAGGACCATTCAAACAATTTGAAAAGAGCTTTCCCCACAGATTCTTCAAGGATTTATTATAAGCCAAAACAAGATCACCAGGATTTAAGGGATCCCTGAATCAATTTGCATGCTTATCTTCCCAATACTAAACTTATTTTTCTCTGATTCCATCATCTACTGACAGCCTTTGTCACAAATTTCTTTACTTTGCTCCAGTTGCTTGGATCTGGCAACTAATAGTTCAGTGGTTGAAGAAACCTGCTCCCATGAGATATCCAGGGAAAATTCCATTTAAGTATCAAGAGGAAGGAAAGCCCTTTGGCCAAAAATGAGCTTTTAAGGTGAGTAGCCAGTGGTCCACTTAGTTGAGATTTGGTCAGAGAAAAGAACAGAGGAAGAAATTTGCAACAATTCTTTCCACTTTAACCAGCTAGTTTGAAAAGAGCAGCTTCAAAGCAGCATGGCCTTGTTCCACCATGCCTTGGCCTTCTGGATAATAAGGATTAGTAAAACTATGTTGTCCAGGAAGTGATTGGATCATTCAGAAGGTTTTCCACCAAATTCAGAGCCACCAGCAGTAGAATAATATCAAGCCAAGCCATAAGAAATTTTCCAGTTCTCATAAAGGAAAGCTGCCACTGATTGAGAGCTGAGATTCTGAAGAAATTTTGCTTCAAAAAATCCCAAAAAATGATCTCTAGCCACAATTAGATACTAAGCATCATCTTCCTTGACATGAAACACATCCATAGCAATCCTTGCAAAGACATTCAACTCCCTGTAGGATATCTAATTTTGGCTGGGTGCCTAAGATCACGTTTCTGACAAAATTCACAACTCTGGAACCATTGAGAGACAGATTTATTCAGTGATGGCTGCCCAAATTGTTTTGATATGCTTTGATAAGTTTTGGTTTCACTACAATGACCAAGAACCTCATGGAGATTTTCAACAATTGAATCATGCTAAGAAGGTATAGTAAAAACAATGAGTGCATATGTATTTCCTCTTTTCATAATCCTAGAACCTTGGACAAAAAAAATTAGAGGACTTTCTTTTAAGGGATAAAAATTGTTTGGCAGGAAGATCAGGGGTCTTTGGAGAGATGAAAGGTACTGCTCTAATTGAAGCCAGAAACCCTTCTGAAATCCCAAATAATCTTGAGAGGAGAAAGAGAAGACAGGCCAAATTATAGGTTCATCCTTGTCAAAATCCACTTCATCATCCAATTGATTATCTTGTCCAGGACATTGAAATAATTCATCAGGCATGATGAAAGATTTTGCAGTCCTGTGAACAATTTCAAAAGAGAAAAACTGAATAATAGCCACCCAACAAGTCATGGGAGCATTTGGAAGGCTAGGAGCATTGATGATTTCAATGATGGATGAAGCATCCACTTGTAATTTGAAATGTTGACCCCAGAGGTGTAAGCTTGCTACTATGTATAGAGCAACCTGTCATAGCAACACAAAACTATAAAAAACAAATTAAAAAAGAATATATAAATTAACAAAAGAAGGATTGAGGAATCCATAAACATTATTGAAGAAATGGATTCCTCACCAAAAATTAGGTAGGGTCACTCACTGACCCCACCCTCAAAGTCCAAGTCCTTACATTTTTAAAATAATTGAAAAGAAAAGTACTAAAAACTACAAAACCAGTATGGCACCTTTTTACCATTCTAACATTTCACATGTGTTGTCACGTATAGGGTTTATAACTAAAATTCACTCAGAATTGAGGTGTTGTGTATATTTTAGGAGTTAAACACGGAAATTTGTTATGTCACAATTCCCGCGCGCAGCCCCGCATCCTTACATATCCCTACTTACTTGTGGTAGCAAATTCCTGCGTACTAGAGACCCATGCGCAGCTAATTCTGCCACGCACGCAGCAGATCCTACCCCACGCACATCTGTACTGACTGATCCCCGCATCTGGATCCATCATGACTAATCTGACAACCAGGTACCGCTCAAAAGAGCCACAACCTAGTAAGGGTTGCCTGGAATATGTAAAAAGTTGACATATGCATTATTAATAGTCTAAAAAGATCAACATCTAAATAAAATTAATAAAAAATTAAGTTTAAAACATTTTTTGATAATAAATCAAAGATCAAGGATTACCACGTAAATCATTGACTCTGATCTTTGAAGACCACAAAACACTACAAGGAGTGTTCATAAAATTAATTAAAAATTATCTACATGATCAGGAGATGTTAGAAAATCAGCCAACATCCAAATTTGTTCACTTTGAAGCAATGCTAATAGTACAAATAAAGAATGAGTACAGAATGATCAAATTTACACCATAATAGATTAACAGATCCTGTGGCTACAATAGTAAAGAAATCCAGAAGATCTAAAGTCAGCTGATTTACAGCATCAAGTGGACGTGCTAATTGTGCCCTGACTGGCTTTTCACCCCTCATCCCATGAACAGAACCCTCTCTACGTGCCCTGAGAAGCTCAAAATCACCCCAAAAAGATATTTATACAGACCTCTTTGGATCCATTATTCCAGAGATTATCAGTTCACCAGGAATTATTATTATCAATCAGAATCCGTGTCATTGTTATTCAAGTGCTTATGAAGATTCTAAGCAAGTTATTTATGACTTCGTCTGTAGTATTATTATTATTTCTTAAACCAATCAACCAATTGAAGTTAAATCAAGCAATCCTCCCCAACTGCTCTGAAAACCTTCTAATTATTGCTGGATTTTTGTGGTCAAGTGCTCAGAGGGAGTTTTTCACTTCCTTTCTTGGCCCTTGTGCTGTTTAGCCCGGCCATATGAGTGGATAAGCCCTTTCTAAGGCACCCATGTTGAATCCAAGGTTCTTAAACTGCCTAAGGAGGCTCCTTGAAGGGAGGTTGCTTTGTCTGTAAAGACCCCCAGTAGTATAATACTTTGGCCCCTCTTTTATATATATATTGAAAACTTTTAATTTCCAAACCAATCAAACCTTGCAACTGCTCTTATTATATTATTTATTTGAGCCTCTTAGTGTTTATTTTTGTAATTATTATTATTATTATTATTATTCCAGTATTTTTATCACTCTCTGTGGCTAAGGACTGCAAGGTTCCTGGTATCAGAGGGCTGACAAGAGGACTGTTTGAACTTTCCTCATCATTCAAGCCATGACTCATAGTTCCAGTTTTGGTTGTGAGTATCTGGATTCCACATCTAAAAATAACAAGGATTTATAAAGATCAGGATGGTCCCAACCATTCTCATCTTCCCAAGTAAGGAAAGCCCCAAAAGATTGATATAAAGAATCAACAGCCAGCTTGATCTTGCCAGCTCCTGGTCCATAAGAGATCTTCATCAACACTACATTTTTACCAAAAATCATTTTGAGAAACTGAAACAAATGTTCATAAGCTTGTGTCCAAATCCATTCAGCTTATTTCCTGGTTAGACAATGCAAAGGGGCAAGATTTTGGATAAAGATGGAATGAAGATTTGAACATAAGTTACAACAACTAGAAAGCCTCTAACTTCAGTGGGATTCATTGGAGTGGGCCAAGAGATGATTTTGTTGACTTTGGATGGTGCCATCCTTCTTCCTTCCTTGCAGACCACATGGCTAACAATTTGCAGAGCAGGGACACAAGCAGCCAATTTGGATCCAGAAACAGTCAGTCCCAATTACTTGATTTGAGAAATAATCCTTTCCAAAGTTGTAGCATATTCCCAAATGAATTGAAAAATCCCTGAATGCCAAGATAATAGCTCATTATCATAATCAGACATTGGACCTTTGATTCCCCAATTTGAAATAAAGATCCCAGCATGATTGGGAATTTCATCCTGGAGAATGCATATCATCTGAGACTGATAGACTGCAACAAAATTGGTGGCACTTTGAGGCAATCAATCAAGCTGGAATTGACCAAGAGGAGTATCAAAGGTAGTGAGAGGACAAGAGGTAGGATTTAAAGATTTTTAGTCATAGCCACCCATATTTTTCCCTAGACCATAGCAAGCCCTTGCAGAAAAAGATTCTACAAATTCTCATGTAGCAAGAGGAAAACAAGAGTCTTTAATCTTAACCATGTTGAGAGGTTGGAGATTTTTAACCACTCTAAGTTTATCATTAATTTTGAGGAAGCAGAAAACATGGCTGGAATAACTGGAAGTTGAGTGTTCATATAGAAGAGTATGGACTTTTTTGCAGATCAACTTGATAAATTTACGGACTTTAGCAGCAAGGATTGGAATATTTTTCTTTTTCCAAGGATTGTGCTCAACTACAGGGATAATGTAAGCAAGACCATAGGATTTTTTCAAGAGAACTCTCTCTTCTTCACAGAAGGCAATAGATTTTTACCTCAGAGATAAGAGACTTTTGATCAAATTCAACTCATCAGGAAGAAGCCATCCATCTGGACCAAAGTTGACCACTTTCAGATGTTCTTCAGTGACACAACCACAAGGCAGAAAGGGAACAGCAAGAGATTCAGGTAAACCATAGTAAGGATCACAGGATAAGAGAGGGCACATGAGAGGAGGATTAAGTTTGAGGTGCATGGGCCAATTGATGAGTTGGAAGTTTTTTGAAAATGGTTTATACTTGATGGAAAAAGAGAGAAGTTCTGTCAGCCTGCTAATTAGCACAGAGCAACCTGACAAAGCAACAACAATAATAATATCAACAAAAATAAAAAGAACAAAAAATAAATAAATAAATGAAATTATTATAAAATGAAGGAGTAGGAAATCCATAAATATTATTGCAGAAATGGATTGCCCACCCAAAATAAGGTAGGGTCACTCACTGCCCCCACCCTTGAATTCTTACTCCTTATATTTTTTTAATTAATTTAAAAGAAAATGGTAAATGACCACGGCACCAATATGGCACCTCTTGGCCATTTTAATATTTCACATGATATGTCATGTATAGGTTTCACACCTAAATTTCAGTTGAAATCCAGGTGTTGTGTGTAGTTTAGGAGTTACACAGGGAATTGTGTTTTGTCACAATTCCCGCATGCAGCCCCGCGTCCCTACAGCGCAGGACTCCCGCGCACCCAAACTCACGCCTGCAGATAATCCCGTGACCTAGTCACGCGCGCATCTGAATGGACTGATCCCCGCCCCTAACCTGCCGTGATCACGCGCGCAGCGGATCAGTCCCCGTGCGCATCTGAATGGACTGATCCCCGCGCCTAGCCTGCCTTGATCAGTCTGGCAGCCAGGTACCGCTCAGAGGAGCTACAACATAGTAGGATCTACTCTACACATGTAAAGCTACCACACAAGCGTAGATCATAGTTTAAAAGCCTTAAAAGTCAATTAAAATTAGTTATTAACTAATTTTTAGTATTTTTTATTAATTAAATTAAGATCCGGACTCACCACGTCATGAGCTGATCAGAACCTTCAAAGACCACAAAACTACACAAGGAGTAAATGTAAAAATTATTAGAAATTACATACAGGATCTGCAGAGGATGCAGAATCAATGAACATCCACTTCTGCTCACTTTGGACCAGTACTTACAGTACAAATTGAGGATCAGTGCAGGATCAGCAAAATGATTAATCTGTTGATTAACAGATCCTGCAGCTAAAAAGGAGCTGTTCCTTGACAGATCTAAGGCCAGCAGGCTAACAGCACCTTGAGGACGTGCCAATCTTGCCTTGACTGCCCCCCTAGCCTCAGCCCATGGCTAATACCCCTTCTAGAGGCCCTCAAGCACCCAAAAAGGAATATTTAAACAGGCTCTTTTTGCCCTTTTGTTCCCAATCATCCATCAGTTATCAGAGATATTATTATTATCAATCAGACATTGTGTCATTGTTAGTCAAGTGCTTATCAAGAAGAAAGCAAGTGATTTATGATCTAGTCTGAAGTATTATTATTATTTTCTAAATAACTATCAAGAACCAGAAGTTTGAACCAGCCACCAACCCCATCTGTTCTGAAGCTTCTTACCTGAATCTTTGCAGGATTTCTGTGGATTACTTCCCAAGTAAGTTGTTACCTTCCTGCTCTGGGTTTGTGTGCTGTTTTGCCCGCCCAAATTAGTGGATAAGGCCTTAGAAGGCACCCATCTTCATTCCAAGGTTATAAACTGCCTAAGGAGGCCCCTTGAGGAGAGGTTGCCAAGTCTGTAAAGACCCCCAGTAGTATTTTACTGTGGCCCCTCTTTTTATATTATATTTAAGATATTTATAACCAAACCAATTAAACCTTGCACTTGCTCTTACAATATTATTATTGGAGCTGTAAAGTGTTTATTCTTTGGAATATTATTGCTCCAAATTCTTTTATCACTCTTTGTAGCTAAAGGACTGCAAGGTTCCTGGTATCAGAGAGCTGACACCTAAGTTCTTGTTTTGAGGTTTGATTGTGACCATCTTGACTCAAACAGAGGAGGAGGAGGTACCAGCAGATTCCATTTTGAAGACCAGGGTTCCTTATATATCCAAAGGGAAGATTTCCAAAGTGGCCCACTAGTGTGGCAGGAGTAGGGTTTCACAAAAAACAACACATAGCTTGCCCAGATGGTGCACAAATTGGGAGGAATTACTTCTAGGATAATTTGCCTCCAAGGATCAGAGCTAAGAGAGAAACAGAGAAGAAAAAAGATTTGATTTTGAATTTGATTCCAAATGTTGATGTTGGGACTGTAAATCCCAAGGTTTCTGGTTTGATCCCGGCCTGGGGGAAAAAATTTAAGACTCCAAATGGTGCTAAGCCACAGGCAGTTTGGCGGAGGGGAAAGGTGATGTTTAGGCTGCCCTCCTAAGAGTTACAATATTATTTAAATGTAACCAGAATTGAGTCCAGGAACTTGTAAATAGGGAATCAATGTAAGGGATAAGTTTTGGAATAGTTGGTAGCAAAGGAATCAACACTATCTGATGCAAGATTGTGGAGGGAAAGACTTGAACAAAATAACTCAAAGTCCTGTTCAGATTTCACTGAAACAAGGCAGTTGCAAGTAAAAACACCCAGAAGCTAATAACTCTGGTGGTCAGCAGAAGATTAGGAAAGATCAACTCAATCCCAACCAACCTCCAGGTTCTCAATGAACCTGCGCAACTCTCCGTAATCAAGCACTTGAAGGGTACCAGATAACTGTGGGTGGCTGTAAAAAACAAAAGAAATTTTTTTGTGAAGCTCTACAAGTAAAGCAATAACAGATTCAAACAAGAACTAACCAAAAATTCTCAAGAGACTCAAGAGTAGCATGGCTGAATTCAACTTTAAAGAATAAAGGGAGGTATAACACTCCAGGTTTTAAGCTTAATAAGACCTCTTAAATAAATTGTGATTTGCTCCAGAAAGATGATCCAGAAAGATAAAGACCAGTATGGTTGGAAGAAGGGATCAAGGGGTGTTTTAACACACCCAAGAATTCCAGCAGATAGAATTCTCTTCAACCAGAAAGGCTATGGTTGGTGATAAGGAACGGGGTCACAGATGGACCAATCAAAGATTTGAGTATGGAGGCTCAAAGGATCAAGGGGCAATCATGGATATACCAAGTATGAGGATTGGGATCAAATTATGATGATAATGGGGGGGACATACAAACACACTCCCATTGATGATTTGATGATTCAGAAAAAGCAGGGGGAGAGCCCCTCCTTTTATAGACCAGAGGCCTGTAGACTATTTACAAGAGATGTTTACAAATGGGAGCGGATTTTTTTTGCATGGATGGGCATGGGCAGGAGGGTAGCAAGTGAGAGGCCTGTGGACATGCTTACGGGCCTGGGCAATGGTGGAGACCTGCGCGGGCAATGGACAAGCCAAGCGGGAGACTGGTGAGCTAAGAGGTGGATGACAGCTTTGACCGGCCGCAGTCATTGGTCTGTGGCAGTGCAAAGATTGTGATGGCCACAACTTACAATTGTTGGTTTGCAGGCATTAGAGGTGAATTGGGCAGAGCTGAGGTAGAGCAAGGTGATGAAGGTCATTGCAAGAAGCAAAGGCCTCTTTGGTGTCAACCTCAACATTAGGTAAGTGCAAGGTTATCAAAGGAGAGGATGAGGATGACATTGGTCATGGGAGTGATTGATTGAGGATTTTTCCCATGAACAATCTCATATCATGATCAGATGGGTGATGGGGCTGGTCATTGGTTGATGGCAGCAAGGTTGGAAGGGTTGTTGGACAGGTGGCCAATTGAGATTTGAGAGTTCCTCAGTGGGGGATGATTGGATGGAGGTGATGGGTTGACAAGGGGATGGCTGCCCGCGTGCACTTGGCAATAAAATCCGGGTAAAGCGCGTGCAAGAGGGGGATTTGAACACAGGAGGGAAAGGGTTGGATGGCCAGGGGAGGCCTGCCTAAACCGCTAGGACAGGGAAGAGTTGAGAGAATGGGAAATAAATAGGTACCCATAGAAACATGAGAGATAATTTTTTTTTTGAAGGTGTATTGATGGATAAGGGGATGTAAAAAAAATCAAAAATTTCCATTTTCCATGAGGTGTTCTGGATTGGTCACCACATTGGAAACCCTTAAGAAGAACCTTTCTCACTGTCCATGAGGCATTCTAATGATCACATTCCATCATGAGAAGCACTTTTAACCATCCATAAAGAACTGCAATGGTTGGAAACCATTAAGAAGAACATTGCTCACTGTCCATCAGGCATTCTAATGGTTACAGTACATCATGAGAAGCAATTGTCATCATCCATAAAGAACTGCAATGGTCATCAACCATAAAGAAGAACATTGTTCACCATTCATAAGGAATTCTAATGGTCACAGTTGGTCATGAGAATCAATTGTTGCCATCCCAAAAAAAATGCAATGGTTGGGAAGCATGAAGAAGAACATTGGTAACCATCCATGAGGCATTCTGATGGTCACAGTTCATCATGAGCAGCAATTTTTCCATCCATAAAAAAACTGCAATGGTTGGTGTGGTAGTCCAAACCTTTCCTATAGCCATCAGACTCACCTTTGTACTATAAAAACAGCTCAAAACCTCAGTTCAAAACTTTTAAATGGATTCTAAATCCAATATAACCTATATTCACTCAGCCAAATTAGCACCCTATCCCTCATGGATTAAAAGATACAGCCCAAGAACCCTTCAACTGTGGCAAAATCATACTCAACAAGGTGTCACAGCTCTGTGGAAGGCATAAAGACAGACCTTTCAAACCCTCAAGTACATACCATTAATGGCTTACCCTCAACACCAGAACCATACACCAACCCTGTCACCTCAGCCAGAATACAGAAATACAGATACAGGAGGTAGTGCAGCTAGTTCAGCTCCTGTCACCTCACTCAGGATGCATTCAAATACACATACACAAGACTATGCAGAACTATAAAGGACATTATATTCAAGAGGAAGTGAAACCAGTCTCACCCAGTTCAAAAAAAAAAAAAGCAAATACCCATACAAAAGACTATGCAGAAGTATACAGGGCAGTATAGGGAAGAGGAAGTGGAACCAGTCTCAACCAGTTCAAAGAAAAAACAAGTAAATACACATACACAATACTATGCAGAAGTATACAGGATAGTATAGGCAGGAGGAATTGAAACCAGTCTCAACCAGATCCAAAAAAACAAGCAAATAAACCTACACAAGGCTATGCAGAAGTATAAAGGGCTACCCAGCAATACATGCAGGCAGCCAGAAATACCAGTACCAAAAACCCCCAGCACCACACAGAAATTTATGCAGTCAGTAGCATGTGACGCCAAACAAACTATCAGTACCAACAACCCCCAGCACCACACAGAAATTTATGAAGTCAGAAGCATGTGATACCAAACAAACCACCAGTAACAACAACCCCCAGTATGACCCAGCAATATATGCAGGCAGTCAAGACCATGCAGCACCAAATAAACCACCAGTAATTCACAGAAATACATGAAGGTAGAAGCAAGTAGCACCAAAAAAATCACCATTGAATGACAGCAATACATGCAGGAAGAAAATTCAGTACCAAATAAGCAACCATCACCACACCAACCTTATCAGAACCTTGCAGCAATTTATGAAAGGCTGAGCAGGCATGAAAACCCTGTACAATCTTTTCCCAACCAGCAGAATTGCCTCAGTTTCATGCAGTGTCTTTTTTCCAACCAGCAGAATTTCCTCAGTTTCATGCAGTGTCTTTTTCCAACCAGCTAAAATGTCAGCCTACTAGATGCAAGGGACCTAGCTCCTTCTAGCTACTAGAGGTGATGGAAAGTTTGGAGTAAAAATGTCAAAAAATGCCAGAGATATATTTTGGCTAAAAGGGTTAAATTTATTTATATATATATATATAAATAAATTTAAAAGGAGGGGCAAAGACCTTAATGGGGTTGTTGAACCCTCCAAAACACAGTTATATGTCTGTTTTGGACAATATAGTAGCAATTGTGGTGCCTGTGGGGTGTACAAGGATTCCTCTTGAGAAGGGTATGTGTAATTTCCTTGGGGTATGGGTTATGTAGAACCTACAAAAGGGGTATAAGTCAGCAGGATCACTTACTAGGTCTAGATCCGGACTTATTCTTGATGAATGGGTCAATATGCAAGGATTCAGGATGCTGGAAGTTGGTACTGGAACAGGCTGAATGGTTGGTTGTTGATTTTGGCCAAAAACAGGGATTCAGGAATTATGGTCTAAGATTTTATCAGAAAGTGGTCCAGGATCACACACTTATTTCTTATAAGGGTTTCATGGCTTGAGGACAAAAATATCTGAAGCAATAATGACTATGTAACTGGATCCATCTGTTAGAAATGGTTGGGGCAAGGGCCTTTATTTATATCGTTTGGGTCCCCTCATGGTACAGCCCTTTTTCCAGCCAAAGGAGGGTAACTCAGGCTAGTGCTGAGGCCAGGGAGCCATCAGTTTGTTTGTGTGGACCTGCTCTAGTCACTACAGAGGTACAGGAAGCCCTATGTCATCATGCTTTGGGCTTGATACACGTTTCTGTGCCCTTAATGACCTCACTGTATTGACCAAAGAGGTTGTATTCAATTAATATTTATAAATATAAGCCATGGCTTCCTGAGGCCAGGGGCTTGAACACAGGCTATGGGAACCTTATGCTGCAAGGAAAGTTTGATTCTGAGGCTCTTCTTCTCATATTGGGGTGTCTTACAGTTCCTTAATTGGACAGTACACCCCTAGTTGTGACTAGTTACGTACAGTTTTAATTATAAGGGGTATGGAGAGTTTTGTATGTATTCCTGGTGTCTTGTGATCCATCTAGCACAAAGCTAGGCCCCTGTTTATGCTCAGTACACACTCTCAGGGTGTTTCAGTAACTCACAGATACCTTTTTAGGTACAAATCATCCGTACAGGCCCTTTTACAGAGGCCCTGACAACCCTTTGGTATAGTTCCAAAAAGGGTGCAGGGCCCATTTTTCCGGATTTTTGGGTTGTTTATCCCCTTTCATACTATTCCCCACCACATGGTGGCGCTCTCTGGCCCCCATGTGATGTGGAACAGGGCTATGGGGTGTATTGGAGGTACCCCACAGCCCGGTTTCCGTTTTGGTAGAGGGGAGGGCTGGCCAGTGAGCCGGCCAGTCACTTTGCGCGGTGGCTTGGTTGGTCACTAGGAGCCTGCGCAGGGTAGTCGGTTGACTACTTGTGAGGCTGGCAATAGCTAGTGGCAGCCGCGCGAGGTGGTCGCTTCGCTACCCGCAGGCTGGTAAGTGGCGACTACCTTGCGTGGTAGTCGCTCAACTACCCGCAAGGCTGGTCACTTGACTACCCGCGAGGCTGGTCGGTAGCTGCCGCCTAGAGCCTGTGCGAGGTAGTCGGGCCACTACTTGCGGGGCCACTGCCTGTCCGCAACCTCTTTGGCCCTGTGCAAGGTAGTCGCTCGACTACTCGCGGGGACGTTTGTGCTGTGGCTCCTAAGAGCTGCGCGCCTAGCTGCAAAAAAATGACCCGCGGCTGCGTGCGGGGTTATGGAAAAAACCAGTTTTTGTCCATAACTCCTAAACTAAACACAATTATGGGTTTCTGACCAAATTTTTGGTCAGAAACCTATACCTGCGGATGTGATGGGAGGGTGCACAGGTGAACCATGGTTCTACCTGAAGGAGTGGGATTTGAGGGGTGGTGCCAGTGGGTGACCCTACCTGAATTGGCTCCACAAATCCATTTTGTTTATAATATTCTTGGATTTCTTACAACTTAAGGTTTTATTCCTTAATTTCATTTTATTTTATTATTTCTGTATTTGTTTATTATTAATTTATATTTTATTTTTTTTTAGGCTTTAGTCAGTTGTTTCTGAATAGTAGCCAGCTGACATTCCCCACTTCCAAGATTGGTGTACCCAGAAAAATGTTTTTGGGGTGGAGAATTTTATTCTTTCCTCTTTGCAGCTCTGAAATTCCTCAGAAGGATGGGGCCATCTGGTATGTTATTTTCTGGTAGCCACTCATCTTTGTCTGCTGATTCTCCTCTGTATCTGACAAGGTACAACCTGACATCCTTTCCATTCACTCTTTCCTTCTTTTCTTTGAGGATTTTGCTTACCTTGTTCTTGCTCCCTTCCCGGGGGATTTCTAAGGGAATATTATGGGCAGGTGGGTCTTCAGATTCCCTAGGGCTATAGTGCTTAATCAGACTAACCAGAAAGACTGGGTTTTTCTTGGACAATTCCTTGCTGAGGATAACTTCAACTGCGTTCTTTCCATGGAGCATTTTAATGCAGAAAGGGCCTATGAAGGCTGGTTTCAGTTTCTTATTTCCCCCTAGGTTGTTGAAGTTCACTGTGGACAGTAAGACCTTGTCCCCTACTTTAAAGTCAGGTTCCTTGTGGCTTTTGTCCCATCTAGTTTTATTATACTCAACAGCTCACTGTACACATTCTTGGGCATGATGATTAGCTTTGTCCAACATTTTCTTGAAGTCCAGGGCTGTTGGGTGGACATTGACAAGGTTTTGGTTAACACTCTCTTTGGGCATCCTAGGTATCCATCCCCTCTCTAGAATATAAGGAACTTGTTGAGTAGTAGAGTGCATACTGCTGTTGTACGCTATTTCTAGGGCTGGCAGCAGGCTTACCCAATTGTGAGTGTACCCATCATGGTTTTTAAACTCTAAAACAAAAGAGCAAAACCTTCTTAGCATTTCTTCCAAAGTTTGGATCATGTGCTCAGCTATACCATCAGTTTGGGGATGATAAGCTGTGGAGAAAGCCAATTTTGTTCCTAGCATATCATGGAGGTTCCTCCAGAATTCAGAGGTAAACTTTGGGTCTCTGTTGCTGATTATTATTTTGGGGATACCAACGTCAGCCATGACTCTGTTCCAGAACAACAGAGCTACTTCCATAGTTGTGTCGTCTTTGTGATTAGGTATAAATTTTGCTCTCTTGGAGAATCTGTCTACAATCACTATCACAGAGTTATAGGAGTATGGTCCTCCTGGCAGTAAACCGGTGACAAAGTCCATGTTTATTATTTCCCATCTATTGGTGGGTTCTGATATCTTCTGGAGAAGGCCAAATCTCTTTCCTGTTTTTTTGTTAGCCTTCTGGCAGATGTCACAGGATTTGACGTAGTCAGTGGTCTGCTCTCTCCAGTCAATCCACCAGGCTTTCTGCTTTACCTTTTCAATAGTCCTCTCTAATGAGAAGTGTCCCGAAGTGCAGTTATCATGGCATTCGTGCAGTATAGTTTTAATATGGGTTTTTGAGTTGAGGACTATCACACTTGAATGTTTATGACAGAAGTATAGCACACCATCTAAGCTTGAAAATTTTCCTTCCTTATATGGAATAGAGAGTTCCTTTTCTAGACTCTGTATTAACTCATTAGAAGGATTTTCACCTTTCATAATCTCTAGCAGTTTAAGATGCTCAGGGTCATAACTCTCTTGGACAGAATCAAAGAAAGCCAAATCTAGATCGCAAACATGGATCCCCAAGATTGGGAAGATGTCATTCTCATCTGGATCATATGCAGGGTTACTAGGGTCATTAGGGAGAGCCCATCTACTGAGTCCATCAGCATTCTGATGTTTGGTTCCAGGTTTGTGCATAATTGTCATCTGTCCTCTATACTGCTGGATGGCTATTTGCCATCTAAGCATGTTGCGGTTAGGGGTTTCCATGTTCATGAGTGTCCTTACTGCCGTGCAGTTGGTTATTACTTCAAAGGTACTTCCTTCCAGGTAATAGTGAAGCTTCTCCAAGGACCAGACCAATGCTAAGCATTCCATCTGGCTTGCTTCATACCTCTTTTCCGTGTCTTTAATCTGTCTAGATATGAATAGGATAGGTTTTTCCACGGGGATATAATTTTCTACTTTGGATTGGTGAAGAGCAGCTCCAAGTCCATCAAGACAGGCATCAATATATAAGCGGAAAGGCTTAGAGTAGTCAGGTTGAGTTAGAGCAGGGGCAGTGGTCATGGCTTCCTTCAAGGTTTCATAACTCTGCACTCTTTCATGAGTCGTTTCAAATATAGAAGTCTTATTACATATCTCATACAAGTTTTTGGCTATGGTAGCAAAGTTGGGTATGAACTGCCAATAATAACTACAAAAACAGACAAATGAGAGTAACTCAGTCTTATTTTGAGGCATTGGCCTATTGAGTACTGCATCAACTTTGTTCTGATCTACTGCTAGGGACAATCCTGAGACTACATGTCCTAAGGCTTTCAGTTCAGCATAACCAAAGTTGCATTTCTTCATAGATATCTTTAGTCCAACATCTGCTACGGTTCTCAGCACAAGACCTATCTTCTCCAAGTGTGTTTCCCAATTGTTAGAGTAGATGATAATATCATTGATATAAACCATCATCCACCCTTGCCGGATAAAAGTTCCAAAGACTGTGTCCATCATTCTTTGAAAATGGGAAGGAGCATTCTTTATCCCAAAAGGCATCTTCAGGTACTCATAGATGCCTAAGTGACAGATAATCCTCATATATTTTTGACTTTTAGCTTCAATGGGTATCTGGTGGAAGCGTTTCAGCATATCCATTGTAGTAATGTACTTTGCTTTTGAAAGATTATGGAGGGAATGATCTATTCTTGGAATATGGTAGTAATCTGATATGAGCAGGGGGTTGAGTCTTAGCCCAATCTCTATAATACTTCAAGATGAGTTTGACACAAAACCTTTCTTCAAATTCTTGTGCCTCTCTGAGTTTTGAGTGGAGAGCAATCAATTTCTTCTGTTCTAAAGGAGATAGAAGTTCCCAATCAGTTGGTTTGTAATTTTTGATATACTCTTCTTTTTGGAGTTTTAGGAGTTTAAGATAGTATTTAATAAGCTCTGCATTGGTCTTTAAGTCCACTGCAGAGTAAAGAGTCCGGAAAAATATCAGAAAATAATTTTTCAGATTTTTTTGCATTTTTTAAGTATTTTTGAAGTTTGGTAATTTATAATGATTTTTTTGGAATTTTTGGTTAATTTTTGAAAAACTATTAAAAATGGCACAGGATAAATTATTATATCAATTATTTCCCAGCCAGACCCCCAATTGTCAGCCTACTAGATGCCAAGGACCCAGCTCCTTCAAGCTACTAGAGGTGATGGAAAGTTTGGAGTAAAAATGTCAAAAAATGCCAGCGATATATTTTGGCTAAAAGGGTTAAATTTATTTATATATATATATATATAAATTTAAAAGGAGGGGCCAAGACCTTAATGGGGTTGTTGAACCCTCCAGAACACAGATATATGTCTGTTTGGGAAAATATAGTAGCAATTGTGGTGCCTGTGGGGTGTACAAGGATTCCTCTCAAGAAGGGTATGTCTAATTTCCTTGGGGTATGGGTTATGTAGAACCTACAAAAGGGGTATAAGTCAGCAGGATCACTTACTAGGTCTAGATCCGGACTTATTCTTGATGAATGGGCCAATATGCAAGGATTCAGGGTGCTGGAAGTTGGTACTGGGACAGGCTGAATGGTTGGTTGTTGATTTTGGCCAAAAACAGGAATTCAGGAATTATGGTCTAAGATTTTATCAGAAAGTGGTCCAGGATCACCCACTTATTTCTTATAAGGGTTTCATGGCTTGAGGAAAAAAATATCTGAAGCAATAATAACTATGTAACTGGATCCATCTGTTAGAAATGGTTGGGGGAAGGGCCTTTATTTATATTGTTTGGGTCCCGTCATGGTACAGCCCTTTTTCCAGCCAAAGGAGGGTGACTCAGGCTAGTGCTGAGGCCAGGGAGCCATCAGTGTATTTGTGTGGACCTGCTCTAGTCACTACAGAGGTACAGGAAGCCCTATTTCATCATGCTTTGGGCTTGATACATGTTTCTGTGCCCTTAATGACCTCACTGTATCAACCAAAGAGGTTGTATTCAATTAATATTTGTAAATATAAGCCATGGCTTCCTGAGGCCAGGGGGTTGAACACAGGCTATGGGGACCTTATGCTGCAAGGAAATTTTGAGTCTGAGGCTCTTCTTCTCATATTGGGGTGTCTTAAAGTTCCTTAATTGGACAGTACACCCCTAGTTGTGACTAGTTATGTACAGTTTTAATTATAAGGGGTATGGAGAGTTTTGTATGTATTCCTGGTGTCTTGTGATCCATTTAGCACAAAGCTAGGCCCCTGTTTATGCTCAGTACACACTCTCAGGGTGTTACAGTAACTCACAGATACCTTTTTAGGTACAAATCTTCCGTACAGGCCCTTTTACAGAGGCCCTGACAACCCTTTGGTATAGTTCCAAAAAGGGTGCAGGTCCCATTTTTCCGGATTTTTGGGTTGTTTATCCCCTTTCATACTATTCCCCACCACATGGTGGCGCTCTCTGGCCCCCATGTGATGTGGAACAGGGCTATGGGGTGTATTGGAGGTACCCCACAGCCTGGTTTCCCTTTTGGGAGAGGGGAGGGCTGGCCAGTGAGCCGGCCAGTCACTTTGCGCGGTGGCTTGGTTGGTCACTAGGAGCCCGCGCAGGGTAGTCGGTCGACTACTCGCCGGGCCGGCAATAGATAGCGGCAGCCGCGCAAGATGGTTGCTTGGCTACCTGTGGGCTGGTAAGTGGCGACTACCTTGCGTGGTAGTCGCTCAACTACCCACAAGGCTGGTCGCTCGACTACCCGCAAGGCTGGTTGGTAGCTGCCGCCTAAAGCCTGTGCCAGGTAGTCGGGCCACTACTTGCAGGGCCACTGCCTGTCCGCGACCTCTTCGGCCCTGCGCAAGGTAGTCGCTCGACTACTCGCGGGGCCGGTTGTGCTGTGGCTCCTAAGAGCTGCGCACCTAGCTGCAAAAAAAATGACCCGCGGCTGCGCGCGGGGTTATGGACAAAACCAGTTTTTGTCCATAACTCCTAAACTAAACACAATTATGGGTTTCTGACCAAATTTTTGGTCAGAAACCTATACCTGCGGATGTGATGGGAGGGTGCAAAGGTGAACCATGGTTCTACCTGAAGGAGTGGGATTTTGGGGGTGGTGCCAGCGGGTGACCCTACCTGAATTGGCTCCACAAATCCATTTTGTTTATAACATTCTTGGATTTCTTACAACTTAAGGTTTTATTCCTTAATTTTATTTTATTTTATTATTTCCGTATTTGTTTATTATTAATTTATATTTTATTTGTTTTTAGGCTTTAGTCAGTTGGTTCTGAATATTATCCAGCTGACATAAAATGTCTCATGTACCTGTATCCCACTATAACAGGGGAAGCCCTAGGGCAACCTCAGAGGCATCCCTGAGCACCCCTGAGGAACAGATTTTCTATTTAAGGAGGGCCTCTCTGCCCTATCCAGGTTGTATCATCAGGCCATCCACCTCTACGCCATCTGGACCATCCACCAGCTCATCCTATCTCACCACCCATTTGTGGTGCTTACCCAGATAAATCTTTCAGTGAACCAATTATAAAGAAACAAGAAATTGGAGACCAAGTTATAACACACCTTTAACCCATTAAGCCATCCAACAGGTGCTTGAATAAGGGTTCTTCTGTGACCTAAATATTCAGCACCATATTAAAGAAAACCACCCCGCAATGAATAAATAACCCTTACAAAGAAAGAGAGCATAACAATAAGATATTGAATTACTTGGGAAAGCTTGAATGATTTAAGAATCAAGAGGGCTGAGACAAGAACATCATCAGTGAAGAGAAAAGAAAACAAGAAATGAAAAGGAAGAATAATAAATCTAAGAAAGATTTAAAGAGATGAAAAAACATTGAGCAATGGACAAGTATCAAGAGATTGTCAAGATCTTCAGTAGGTGGAGTTGAGTTTTGATGGAAGATGAGATGGCGGTAATGTAAGACTTTGAAAGAGATTTGGTAGAAGAGTTATACTTGATTGATTAGAAAGATAAGCAACAAGCAGAAGTCTCACAAGTCAGAAATTGACAGGACGAATAATTGAAAGTTGATTTTGAGGAGTTTTGAGTAGTCAAGAAGAGTTTTAGAAAAGAAGAAAGGAGATGAAGAAGAAGAGGAAAAGGGACAAGATTCTAAGAAGGAAAGAGTTGAGGCAATTGATTAGGATAGTTGAGACATTGAAGTGACATGTAGAAGGCTACTCATGACAGAGATCAGAGAAGAGCAGATGAGACTGTAAGAGTGAAAGGAAAGAGAAAAGAAAGAAACCAAAAGAGAAAAGAAAAGAAAAGAAGGATAGAAAGAGCATTGAGAAAGCAATTTATTTGACACCCCCTGTGACTTGTAAGACTGAAGCTGGAGTGGAAAAGGAAGGATTTATCAGCGCAAGAGAGATTGAGAGAACAAAGAGGAAGAGCTTTGGGTAAGACCATCGGCCTTCATATCAGTAGAAGAAATTAATTCAATAGTGAGATTTCCCAGCTTGAGTCCTTCACAAAGAGCTTTACTTTTTATATTGTTGATATGCCTGGTTTTAGAGTTGCAACCAAATTTCTTAAGCTTGTCATTGAGGCCTTTGTTATCTATGAAGTGTCAACTTGGAACAATTTTTGTTTTCCGGAGTTTGGCCACAAGTCCTCTCATCCAGATTGCCTCCAGAAAGAAATTGGCAAGAGGATTGAGTTTGGCTTCAGTTGTAGAGTGGGTGACATTGTGTTGCCAATAGCTACTCCAGGAGATGAGTGAATTAAAAAGAAGAGAGAGATGGCCTGATTGAGATCTCCTTGTTTCCAGGTCATTGCTCCAGGTTGCGTTGCTATAGCATTGAATTTAGAGTTGGTGTGGTTGACTTGTAAGGTGAGTTTGAGATCTTTTTTTGACTTTAAGTATTTCCAGCATCTTTTAACTTCTCTCCAGTGATGAATGCTGGGTTTTTTGCAGAATCTTGCAAGACTCAAAACAGCAAAGCTGAGGTTGGGATGAGTTAAACATGCAATGTAGTTAATGAGAAAAACTGCAGAGAAATAATTAACATTTAAGGCTTTGAATTCTTTATGTTCTTCATCACTTGCAGGCAATAGATTGATGTTGGCAGTGAGTGGAATAGAGGCTGGCTTGCAATTGGTCATTTTTAGTTCTTCTAGTCCATGTTCAATATGCTTAGGTTGAGATAAAAGAATTTTGTTTCCAATACGCTTGTATTTCATTCCCAAAATTGTGTTTGGTTTGTGGTGACTTGAATTCGGAAATTGTTTAAGAAACTCATCTTTGAAGTTATCCCCAGGACCAACAAGGATAAGATTGTTAAGGTGGAAGAAAAGAACTGAGTTGGAAGCGGAATGAATGTACAGGCAGGGATCTGAAATAGATTCATGGAAACCTTGCTCTTGAATCCATGACGTGAGAGTATCAAACCAGTTAGCGGGTGCTTGCTTTAAGCCATAGAGTAATTTTTGCAGGATGAGGTATTTGGATTTTCTGTTAGAACCTTTAGGTTTTTTGATAATAACTTTGTGGGCCAATGGGGTGTGAAGAAAGGCGCTCTTCACATCAAACTTGGAGATAGGAAGAGAATGAAACAAACCAAAAAGAAGAGCAATACAAAGAGAGGTGGCCTTTTGAGTGGGAGAAAAAGTGTCTTGGAAGTTGAGACCATAGATTTGATCAAAACCTTGAGCACATAATCTACTTTTTTAGACTAATGGATCACTGTGGCAGTTGTCCTTAAGGCAATATACCCACGTTGTATTGAGAGGATTGATGGGTTCAGGACCCTTGTAATCTTTCCATACGCCGAGAGATTCAATGCCATTGAGTTTGACATCCATGGAGTTTTCCCATTTTAAACCTTTGTGACATATTTTTGCTTGTTTGTAAGTTCTGGGAACATAATAGTGGTGGTAGCCATATTGCTGAGGGGGATTTAACTTAGATCAATTGCAAAGAGAGTAGTTGGGTACTAGCTGTTCAGCTAGTTCTTCCAAAGGGTCAGACTTGGAGTTGCAAAGAGGGTTTTTGGGAGAGTTGGACAAAGAGATAGGAGAAGGAAGATTATTGTTGTTGGGGTTAGCAGGGAGAATTGGAGTGGACGAGTTAGGAGGGATGTCAAAGAGGTTGTTGTCCATTTTGATTTGCAGACAATCATTGATAGCATCAGTGTCTTAGGGGATCTGAGGGGACTGTTGATATTGAGAAATTGTACGTTTTTGGAGGAGATAATGGAGTTGTCAGGTGTTAGAATTCAATATGATAATAAGTTTGGATTGTAACCCCCAAGGGTTCCAGGAAGTCCACAATCATTGAATTTTTAGCCCTGGTTGATTTTATTGTTGACATAGACCACCTTGGACCCAATAGGGTGAAAGTATTTTGTAGGAAGAGATTTTTCAGTAAATAGTTGATAAGGAGATAGAGAATTGGGTGTCTTGGGAATTTGATTTAAAGAGAGAGTAGCGGATTTGGAAAATTCCTCCCAAAGATTGAGAGGAAGCTTGGAGCTTTGGAGGATGGCTCTCATGGATTCAGTTAGTGTTCAATTAGCTCTTTCCACCTTGCCGTTGTGTTTGTGATGATACAGCTTGGAGATTAGGTGCTTAATGGAATTAATATTGAAGAACTCCTTGAGTTTGGAAGAAGAGAATTCTCTGCCGCCGTTAGTGCAAATGGTGGCAGGAAATTGATCTTGTTTATGCTTCTTGTGAGTTAAGATGATTTTTAGTTGCAGCCAGGCATTGGATTTGTATTGCAAGGGAATTGCTGCAATGTAGCCAGATAAATTATCAATGATGGTCATGATATAATTCATGTTATTTTGAGAAGAGGGTGTCATGGGACTGATTAAATCTACGTGGAGCTGTTTGAAGGGTTTTGAAGATAACGTTGATGTATTTTTGAATGAGGTATTGGAGATTTTGGAGAAAACACAGTGTTCTCATTGGAATTTGGAAAGAGTTTTTGAGGATAAAGAAGGAAAGAGGTTCTTGAGATGGAGTGGGTTAGCATGGCCAAAAGATTGATGCAGGGATTTTATGTGATTTTGGTCTGGATGCTTAAGCACAAAGTGACAAAATTTTGAATTGTTGCCTATTCAAGAAGGGAAATTGAGAACAAACAAATTTTCATGGATGAATCCAGAAAAGGCCAGTTTAGATTTGGCAAAGAGGTAAAATTGATTCTTAGACAGTGAGAGAGTGCAGTTCTTGGAGGAGATGAGTTTGCCTGGACTGATTAAATTTATCACAAGATCAGGGACATAAAGACAGTTGCTGAGAGTAACGTAGGAACCTTTCCAAGATAGCTTAACAGTGCCTTTGCCCATGATGGGTAGTTTGGCTCCTTCTTTCCCGTTGTTGATGAACTCATCAGTGATTCGGTCATTGAGATGAGTGAAGAAGAGTCAAGAGTTAAACATATGGCAAGAGGCACCAGAGTCTAAGACAATGAGATTGAGCGGGTTAATTTCTTGGATCCACAAGGTAAGAAGGGTCACATAGTAAGCAACTTCTTTTGACTTGAATTGAGAATTGAGTTGAGCTCTCCAGCAGACTTGAGATTCTTTCCACCAATTGGGAGCAAGATGTTTGTGAAGGTGCCAACATTTGTTTTCAGGATGATTGGGAGATTGTGGATTATGATAACCTTTTTTAAATCTGAGTTCTGCAGGGACAGGTTTCTTAGTTGGCCGAGAAGCAACAAGAGCAGTTTCTCCAAGCTTGGCTTCCTTGGATTTGACCTTGTTTTTGTTGTCCAGCTGAGTGAGGTGATTGAGAACTAGATCCATGGTAAAAATCCTATCAGAATGCATGATTTTTTGGCGCAAGGAGTGGAGAGATGGGGTAAATTTGAAGAGGATGAGATAGGATAGGATATTGTTGGGTAGATCAATTCCTACATCAACCATTTTTTTAAGGGAAATCTTGGTCTCTGTGATGGAAAGATTGATTGCATTGGGCTTAAATTGTTGATAGAGGAACTCATTGAAAACTTGGGCTTGATTGGCGGTTTGCAAGGAAGCAAAGTGTTTTTTGATTGTTTTCCAGAGAATTCAAGCCAAAGAAATGTTTGCAGGATTCACTAGGTTGTTGTGGGTTATGCAATTGATGCGTGAAAGAAGAATTACTTGGGTTTCCATATCATTGGTTAAGCTAAGAGTTTTCAAGTCGTCCTCTAGGGCTTCCTTGATGCCCTTGAGCTTGAGAAGCATGACATTTTGTCCTTCCAGATTGAGTAGTTTTTGTTGGAAAGTATAGGTACAGCTTCAAGAGCGGCCTTGAGGATGATTTGTCAAAAGCCCTCATTGCTGGATCCCTCCATCCCTTTGATAAGGTTTTTTGGACGGTTTTCAGCTTTTAACCGTATTGAATTACTGGGGAAAGCTTGAATGATTTAAGAATCAAGAGGGCTGAGACAAGGACATCATCAGTGAAGAGAAAAGAAAACAAGAAATGAAAAGGAAGAATAATAAAGCTAAGAAAGATTCAAAGAGATGAACAAACATTGATCAATGGACAAGTATTGAGAGATTGTCAAGATCTTCAGTAGGTGGAGTTGAGTCTTGATGAAAGATGAGATGGCGGTAATGTAAGACTTTGAAAGAGATTTGGTAGAAGAGTTAGACTTGATTGATTAGAAAGATAAGCGAAAAGCAGAAGTCTTACCAGTCAGAAATTGACAGGACAAATAATTGAAAGTTGAGTTTGAGGAGTTTTGAGTAGTCAAGAAGAGTTTTAGAAAAGAAGAAAGGAGATGAAGAAGAAAGGAGTTGCAAGAAGAAGAAGAGGAAAAGGGACAAGAGTCTAAGAAGGAAAGAGTTGACCCAATTGAGTAGGATAGTTGAGACATTGAAGTGACATGTAGAAGACTACTTGTGACAGAGATCAGAGACGCGCAGATAAGACTGTAAGAGTAAAAGGAAAGAGAAAAGAAAGAAACCAAAAGAGAAAAGAAAAGAAGGGTAGAAAGAGCATAGAAAGAGCAATTTATTTGACAAAAGAAACCACCAACCCTTCCTCTATAAAGCCTCCTGTAGGTTAAAACATCCTTGGTTTCTCTCCTGAACCAGCCCTTTTATAAATCCTTGAACCCTTTAATATTGGGATATTGGTTAAGATCAAACATATCTGATCAATAAATAACCAATAACCCAATACATCTGGTCTATTCTTCAACAAACCCCTACCAATATGAATTATTAAATAATTTAGGTCTGATCTGAGACCTTTTTTAAGTCTCAAAGAAACCAGCCATTAATTTAAATAAATTATTTTGCAGACTTACTATAGTATTAGAAGGGCAGGCAATTAAAAACCAATCTTAGTCTTACTAATACTCTAAAGGAATAGGAGTAATACTAAATTCCCCTTCAAGGATTGCCAGAAAGCTATTTGCTACTTTATTTATATAATCCCACAGGAGTCTCTACATTGGCAACTATTAAGAAAAACATTGTTCACCATTCATGAGGCATTCTAATGGTCCAGTTGCTCATGAGAAGCAATTGTCACAATCCATAAAGAACTTTGATTTTTGGCAAACATTAAGAAGAACATTTCTCACTGTCCATGAGGGATTCTAATGGTCACAGTCCATCATGAGAAGCAATTTTCATCATCCATAAAGAACCATAATGGTTGGAAACCATTAAGAAGAAATTTTCTCACTTTCCATGGGGCATTCTAATGGTCACAGTCCATCATGAGAAGCAATTGTTATCATCCATAAATAGTTGCAATGGTTGGAAACCATTGATAAGAACATTGTTCACCATGCATGGGGCATTTTAATGGTCACAGTTGGTCATTAGAATCAATTTTTGCCATCCTTAAAAAACTGCAATGGTTGGTGACAATTAAGAAGAACATTTTTCACCATCCAGGAGGCATTCTAATGGTCACAGTCCATCATGAGAAGCAATTGTCATCATCCATAAAGAACCTTAATGGTTGGCAACCATTAAGAAGAACATTGGTCACAATCCATGAGGCATTCTAATGGTCACAGTTGTTCATGAGAATCAATTGTTTCCATCCAGGAAAAAACTGCAATGGTTGGCAACCATTAAGAAGAACATTGGTCACCATCCATCAGGCATTCTGCTGGTCATAGTCCATCATGAGAAGCAATTGTTGACATCCATAAAAAACTGCAATGGTTGGCAACCATGATGGAATTTCAATTTGTTCATTGCAATTTGCTTACATTGAATTCCAATGGATGCCATCCATAGAGAATTTTAATTTTCACCATCAATTAGGAATGCTAAATTGTTCAGTGCACTTTGCCCACATCTTAATGTCTCCCAAAAGATTCACCATCCATGTGCTAAATTTTTTTTAGCAAATGCAGCAAGTCAGAAAGGCTTAAATATGCACAGGTCTATCCCCAGATAATGCAAGCCACATGCATCACACCAGTATGTCACAAAAATGACCATGAATCTACATTTGGCATCATGGAGGCATGCTCAGGAGCTTTGTTTGTTTGGTGGGTTTCAGCAAGAAAAATTAAAAATTCTCCTTGTCAATGGCTATAAATATCCCTCCCTTTGCTCAGATTTTTCCCCTTTTCTTCATTCCCCAATACCCCTTGAGCAAGATTCACATCTTTTTCTTATCTATTTATTAATCCATTCACAATGCCATCCACCGCTCCTACATAAGCAATCCCACCTTCAGGTTTATTAACCCACTGTTTTGTATTTCATCAAATTGAAAGAACCATCCCTACCAACCTTGTCCTTCATTGACTAATGCCTTGGCATAATCAACAGAGTCCTCACCATAAACTCATAAAGGTGAAGGACTCTCAGCACCTGCAGACAAGTCCCACCCTGCATCAGAAGTCCAGGAAGTAACTTAGGAAGAATTCTATCAGAATGTAGATACTATTCAAGAGATGTTCACTACCTGTGCTTGCCTCAGCATCCCCAGGTCAATCAAAGATACCTTCAACAGGTTAAACTCCAGCTTGAGCAATATCCAAAAAGGCTAGTTTTTGCCCCACTGCAATTCTTCACATTTTCATATTTGGAGGTCTGATTGGCTTGTTTTCCCTTAGAATACCATTGTTAAAGGTTTCTCCCCCGCAGAGAACAGCTGAGCATCACACCCAGCTCCTCATTGTCACAACAGCCCCCATCACAGTCACCTACAAAACATCCATGCTTGACTAAGCCACCTGTGGAAATGACCCCACATCTACAAATAATGGGCAATCACAATCCAGCCTCCTCCTCCCTTGATGCATAATCAGATCATGAAGCCATTGCACCCTCCCTCAAGCAGAAATCCAAATAACTCCTGAACCTTCCCTCTGGGATCAACCCACTGCAACCATGGAGGAACCCAAATTCACTTATGAGCAACCCCAGGTGACCCAAGACCAACCCAAGACATCCAATCAAGCATTAGTGATTGAACCAGACCCAACCTCTTGCCAGCCCATTGTGCCTGGTATGAATTCTCCCCAAGATGAGAATCCCATGTATGATTTTGATGATCAATCAAGTAGAGGTTATTGTACCATCATTTACCACAAAAGAATACGCAAGGAGCTTCATTAAATCACTCAATCCTTCAAGGGTTGGAAATCTCCAAAGAAACTCCAAATTGGATGGGATGTGGTGAAGCACTTTTTGGATTTTTGTCTCCAGGCCACCAATGCTATGGAACCACCAGAAATGTGGTACATCTCCCATTCAGCCAATTTTGAGTATGGTAACTGGGTTTGGCAGATCCATGAGCAAGGTTAGTTTTATTTGAACATCCCATCAACTTGCAAGATTTCTTTTTGCTAATTACCACTTTTTTATTTCACAGCAACAGAGTTTCTATGCTCAGATGCACATGAGCCATGGTGGGCACCAGAAATCATCAATTTTCCTGCCCTCAACTGCCTGTAGAACAGCCATTTTGTCCCACTGGTGCACCCCCCCTAGCTGGATCAGAAAACTGCTCATCTAGAATAAAATCTGGTGCACTTTCTTCATTCCTTGGACCATCCCACTGGAAAAGCCATCAGTAAATGGGCGAAGACAGTGGCTTTTCAGTGCAAACAGTTGCCAATGAACTGTGTGCACAGCCTCCCCATCCTCTCACATCTCCCATCTCCAATGTCAAGGAAAATCTACAAATGGTTATGTGTCTCCAAAGCATCAAGACATTTCCAAATTCACTGCAGCCAAAATCAATAGAGCATCACATGGTTCTAGACAATGAAGCCAAGACCAATCAGTCAGATGCTATGCCCATTGAGCCAAGGGACTTTCTTCAAGAGCTACGCAGGATCATTATTAATATCATGATCAGCTTCACCTTACTTCAGGCTCATTCCCAGAAAGACCCAAAGGAGCCCTCCACCGGCAAGAAGAAAAGGCACAAGCGCAAAGACCCTCCAGCATCCACTGTTGAAAAATCTTCCCTCACTTTCTCAGGGTTTTCAAATGAACAATGTTGCACTGAATTGACTCAACTAGAATGCCACCACAATTTCCTCCCTTTTGTCTTCTACCTGCTTTCTGGCATCAGGGGGATCTTCATTGCTTCAAGAGACCAAAGGATTGCTTCTTTATGTGATTTTCCTGAACTCCTCTGTTTAATTCAAAAAAATTCAGTCTGTCTCAGATGGGAGACCTTCAGTCAAGGAACCCATATGGGCTCAACTTCAAATTTAGATTTGATCCATCATTCTCAGTATATCTGAGAACCCTCAAGATACTAGAAAATTAACATTACCCACCTGGAATAATCTAGCCAAGTCTATTGCTCATGACTAAATAAACCACATGAACAAAAATTCCTGTTCCAAAATGCCTTTAAGCCTAGAACCCCCTCCAAACTCTGAGGTACCAAGCTTAAATGGTTAATATGATTTCTGTCATTTCTTCTCTGAGTTTCTCTAGCTGTACTGTTTCATCTTCCATGTAATTTGGATACTTTTTTTTATAATTTTAGCTGTATTTTTCATTTGTGACATTTCTCAAGATTGTTATTTTCATGATAATTCATAATCAAATGTTTCAAAATAGTTATTTTCCAATACCTTTCAATACTGGAAGCCCCAGTTACAAAAGTTTCCCCTGAGAAGTGGGATTGGATTTCCCAAGGTTGACTTTTGGATTCAGACTGTCTTAAGCTCTAACCCACCACTCAGCACTTTTAGATGAATTGCATATTCAAAATTCCACAGATTGTTTTCCCCCACCCACTACTCAACCACCTTGCTGAAGAACCCATCAAGAACTACTTAAATAGGAGCTCTTTCCCCCCTCAAGAAATTTCCCCCCATCCCATTCCACCGCATCCATTGACTTTGAATTCCACTTCCACTCTTAATATCCATGAATGCCATCTTTTCCATCCATTTAAATATCATCATCTTTTTTTCCAAGCATACCAAGTTCTCTCCCCTGTGAATTTCTACTATCCAAATCAATATTTTCATGGCAAGGAACAAGACCAAAGCATATAGTTTTCTCCTTGTTATTATCCTTTATCTTGATTCAACAAGTTGACATTATCCCAATCCCTTCCCAACTTTTCACATTAATTCTCTTTTGGAAATTCTATGATTTGATATGCTATTGATATGTCCGCTGGTGAATATGAACTGCATACCACTCAACTATTAATTTTGTTACTTTCACCATTCACCAGGACAAAAGCATATCAAAATTTTAAGATTGCTGGAGGAAAACCAGCTCAGTACAAATTGAAGAGGGATCTCCTCTTTACTCAAAAAATCACAGGTAACAAGGACAAGGCACAGCAACCCAAAATTCTGTGGAGCTACAGGTCCTACAAAAAATGCAATCTCTATCCCCAGATTGATACTGAAAATCCAAGAAATCCAAAAAATGAAGAGTTGCAAGAGTTGTATGCCTTTGTTGAATCCAACTTTCAACTGGTTGATCATGGTCAAGTGCTCCTGATGAATAAGGAGAAGAATGATATTATTGCCTATATCAAATTTATCCCAATCAAGGACCTATCACCTTATGATTATGATGATATTGACTTTCTTGCTTGGTTCCTGCACCAATGCAAGAAATTTGTAAACCCAGTGGGCTCACCATCTAGATCATGTGCAGGAAGAATGTGGGCAACTGGATGGAGAAAGGCCATGTTAACAGCTGAAATGATTGGCCAATACATCAAGGACCTAAAGACTGCTACTTCCAAAGGCCAGTATGATGAACTTATGTCTTACTCTGAAAGGACTTCTAGTATACTTGGAGGATTCTTCAGCAATGTGGCCCATTTTCCATTTCATAAAAACCAAAGCCTCATGAAAAGTATCACATCTCATCTTTCTCCAACTTATTGTTGGATGATCCTCTTGGAACCATCTCTGATAAAATACATGCAAATTGCATCCACATATTGCTTGGCTGCAATGCGACAATACCTGGCCAGAATGCAGCAAATTGGATTTTCTTTGCAGCTTCCAGGGCAACAAAGTATTTTCTCATCAAGTCTTTGACATGGAATTGGTGTGATTTAATCATCATGGATCTCACAAGCTTCCAAAACCATCTGCTTTTCTTGTAGCCCAACATATTCAGACATTTTTTCAAAGAAGTAAATTACCAGAAATGCAGGATTGATTTTTTTTGGGTTTCCTTGGTCCACCTTTTATCCCAATTCCTGTAGTATAGATTGATTTGTCATTCGAATCAATTGAAGAGCAAGGAAAATGCAAAAAAAATCTTTCCCAAATTGCTGGTAGTTTACTTCTGGGAACAAATGTCTGACTACATTGGGCTACAAGAAAAGCAGATGCTTTTGGAATCTTGTGAGATATAAGATGATTAAATGACACCAATGATCTGTCACAAGGAATTGACAAGGGACTACTTAGGTGCCCTGACAGCTGCAGAGGCATTCCAATTTGGTGAATTCTGGCCAGGTACTGTCACATTTCAACCAAGCAATATGTGGATGCAATTTGAATGTATTTTGTCAGAGCTGGTTCAAAGAGGATCATCAAATGATAAGCTGGAGAAAGACAAGATGTAATAATTTTGTGTGAGGTTTTGGTTTTTATGAAATGGAACATTTTCCAATCTCAATTTGAAGAATTCATGATGAAATGAATTGGTGTCTCCACACTCCCAGATCATTCAATAAAGTCTCTCTATAAAAAAATCATGAAAAATGAATATTCGCAGTCATGAAATCTGTTGTTTTGGGGAAGAAAAAATAATCTTTGCATCAGATATTTCCTTGCTTAATGTGGTTTTCTAAAATTTCCTGATGTAAAAATATCAATTCCAATCATGGTTTTTTATTAAGATCATTAACCTTCAAATGAAATACATCATTCTCCATCAGGGAATTTTATTTTTAATTCAAAACTAAACATATTAGTATTGCAAATGTATTTTACATGGGTGAATCATGTGCATTCAATATGATCCATTTATTAGGGACATTTTTCAAAATATCAAATTTGACTTTCCCTTAAACACCCACTGAAGGTCATATTCATATTCAAAATAGAACCATTGAGCTTGTGAGGTTTTTTTTTGAATGATCAAGCTCATCAGCAGATATAAGATTGAATTCAAAATTCAATAAATCTTTTTATCTATTTCTATGTAAGCCTTTCAATTTCTAGAAACTGAAAAAATTTGACTTAACACCCAATCCAATTCAACAACAACAATGAGAACACCACCAGAGTTGGAAACATGTGTATATTCCAATGCACCACATGTTCTCAAAGGACATTTGAATATGGAGTTAATCTATATAATGGTGTTGGAAGGTCAAAAAAATCACATCAAACACATATATTAAAATCAAATTTTTCTACAAATTTATGTGAGTGATTTTTTCCCAGGTTTCAAAAAACTTCAAAACATCATTGGTCAAGTGTCATTGATACCAAAATTAAGAAAAATCACTCACTAAACATTCTCCAATCTATTAATAGAAGAAAACCCACAAGTGAGCCACTACAAGAAATAACCAGCCCTGTGAGTAAAGATCTTGTTCAAAAGTATGTTTCTTTTTTTATTTGAGCTGGGGTTAATTTCTTTATATACCCTACAATTTTTCACATTCAAGCCATCAATTGAAGGTTTCTATTGTTTTTTTGCTTATTTTTTTGTTTTTTTGTTTTAGTTTTTGTTTGGGTATTTTCTTGGGTTTTTTTGTTTTAGTTTTTGTTTGGGTATTTTCTTGGGTTTTTTTCTTTTTTTTTCTGCTTTTTTCCTGCTTTTTTTGGTTTTTTTTTTGTTTCTTTTTTTGGTTTTTTTTTGTTTTTTTTTGTTTTTTTTGTTTTTTTCTTGGTTTTTGTTTGGTCTTTTTTGGTTTTTCTTTTTTTGGTTTTTTGTTTTTTTGGTATTTTTTTTGAAGAGGTCAATGCACAAAGGAGGGCCTGGCTTGGTGGGGGGACTTCATCACCCCCCAACCAAGCATGCAAGCAAGGGGGGAGGGAGGGCCCGGCTTGGTGGGGGGATTTCATCACCCCCCAACTGAGAGAGTGGCAAAGGGGTGATCACCCCCCAACAAAGCAAGCGGCAAAGTGGGGGGAAGCTTGGTGGGGGATTTCATCAGCCCTTGACCAAGCAAGCGGGAAAGGGGGTGGCAGCTTGGTGGAAGGATTTCATCACCCCTCAACTGAGCAAGTGGCAAAGGGTGTGGCCAGCTTGGTGGGGGGATTTCATCAGCCCCCACCAAGCAAGTGGCAAGGGGGGGTGGGTGGGGCTTGCAGTGGCGGCAACTTCATCACCCCCCCCCCCCCCCGCTGGCAAGCAAGCAAGGGGGGAGGAGCTGGGGGGGGGGGACTTGATCACCCCCCCACCCAAGCAAGCAAAGGGGGGGGAGCCAGTAGGGGGGACTTGATCACCCCCCCCCCCCCCCCTGGCAAGCAAGCAAGGGGGGAGGAGCTGGTGGGGGGTTACTTGATCACTCCCCTGCCCGCCAAGCAAGCAAGGGGGGAGAAGCCAGTGGGGGGGATTTCATCACCCCCCCCCGCCCAGCAAGCAAGCAACCAATGGGGCTTGTGGTGGGGGGGACTTCATCACCCCCCTGCCCCCTGTCAACCAAGCAAGGGGGGAGGAGCCGGTGGGGGGGACTTGATCACCCCCCCCCCCCTGCCCAACAAGTGAGCAAGGGGGAAATGATCACCCCCCTGCCGGGCCAGCAAGCAGGGGGGGGGACGCGCAGGTCAGGGGGACTTGATTAATCCCCTGCCCAGCAAGCAAGCAAGGGGGAGCAAGCCACCGGTGTGGTGTCAACTTATAGACACGGATTGGGAACTGCGTTGCAGCTGCGCGCTCAGCATTGGGGGCAAGCGGGCTCAGCATTAGGGTATGCGGCGTGCTCAGCAGCAGCCGCTGTTTGGCTCCGCACCTGGTGGACGGGTTGGGCTCAGCATCAGATGCGGCGTGGGTGGTGATCCGCCTCAGAGATTGGATTCAGAAGGTAGTGCGCTTGACTAGGTTTGCGGGCGCGCTGGTTTGGATACGTAGGGGTGGAGCAATCCGCGGGCTATGAAGGAACGGATGAAGCGCACGCGCAAGCGCGCAGGTCATGCCGGATATTACCGAACACCCACGACGGGCGCGGACGAATGGATACGGACAGGCGCGGGGGGCTCCAAGTAGGGCGCGGTGCGAGGACCGCATCATGAGAAGGACAAACCGGATGAACAGAGCGGCGTACGGACGGCGGGGGGAGTTTGGTGCGGAGGAGGTGGGGAGAGGAGGCTAGGGTTTCTGTTTTGGGATTGTTTTCTGTTTTGTTGTCATAATGTTATTTGCGCGTGTACTTAGGTTAGGGTTGAGAGGGAGGACTTATCCTCACTCTCAACTCCGGGTCGGAGAGGAGGCATTGGATCATCATCAGAGCATCAAAGAGGAAGAGGGGGAAGAATATCATCATCAGATTGAATCACTCATCTCACCAGGAGATTAAAGGAACTCATACCGGATACACATCCAGGTGGAAAGTTCTGAGGATTGAAGGATTGGCAATTTCTCTCTCTCTACTTTTCTTTATCTTTTTATCTCTTATTTCTATTTCTCATTCAAGTGCAACTTCGGGCATCCTCATCTCCTTTCAAACGCAGGGAACCGTTAACGTCCGAACCTTGGGACAATTATAGGGGGATAACCTTTATTCTTTCCACACTGGCTTGCAGCAGGGGGGACTTCATTACATCCCAGCCCAGCAAGAAAGCAAGGGGGGAGGTGCAGGTGGTTGGGACTTGATTTCTCCCCCGCCTGGCAAGCAAGTGAGGGGGGAGCAAGCCACTGGCTTGGGGTGGGGGGGAAATCATTAAACCCCCCCCCCCAGAAAGCAAGCAAGGGGGAGGAGCTGGTGGCGCTTGCAGTGGGGGGGACTTCATCACCCCCCGGCCCATTGAGCAAGTTGGGGGGAGCAGCCGGTGGGGCTTGCACTTGGGGGGACTTCATCACCCCCCCTCCTGGAAAAAGCAAGTGAGGGGGGAGGAGCAATGGGGCTTGCGGTGGGGGGGAATTCATCACCCTCCTGCCCAGCAAGCAGGCAAGGGGGATATAAAGGGGGGAGGGAGGGGGGGTATTTCAAATCCGCTCCCCACCTTATGAGCAAGCAAGGGGGGAGGGAGGTGGGGGGATTTCAAATTCCATCCCCACCTAGCAAGCAAGCAACGGGGGACATCAAGGGGGGAGGGAGAGGGGGTATTTCAAATCCCCTGCCCACCTAGAGAGCAATCAAGTGAGGAGGGAGTTGATTGGTGGGGGGGATTTCAAACCCCCTCCCAGCCTAGTGAGCAATCAAGGGGAAAGGGAGTGGCTTGGTGGGGGGGATTTCAAATCCCCTCCCCACCTAGCAAGCAATTTAGACACCTGCACCACACTTGCTGTCTGTCACCTCTGTTTGGGGGTCTGTCCTACTATGAGGTTAACCACCTCACCCACCAACCACCACCCACTGACACCCACCACCAACCACCACCACCCACCAAAACCTGCCATCACCCACCACCACCCACCTCATTGACCTCATCCACCACAACCACCACCCCATTGGTAAGTAACATTTTTTTTTCTTCTTTAAAAAAAGAGGGTATTTATTGTTTTCAGATATCAATATTTTACATATCCATCTCAATGGAAGTGAATTTTAAATTTAATGAAGGCATGTCTGGTAAAAATGGGTATTGGATTTGAACTTTATTCCTCAATATTGTTCAACAATAAAATTACTAATGGAACTTTTGATTCTGAATTATTTTTCTTTTTTTTTTGAAGAGATCCATGCACAAAGGAGGGTCTGGCTTGGTGGGGGGACTTCATCACCCCCCAACCAAGAGAGCAAGCAAGGCAGGAGGGAGGGCCTAGCTTGGTGGGGGGATTTCATCACCCCCCAACCAAGCAAGCAGCAAAAGGGTCATCACCCCCCAACCAAGCAAGCAGCAAAGGGGGGGGCAAGCTTGGTGGGGGGATTTCATCACCCGCTGAACAAGAAAGCGGAAAAGGGGGGGCGGCTTGGTGGGGGGATTTCATAATAAAACACCGGTTGGGTGAGTTGCGCAAGCACAAGTTTTAATGAAACCTGAAGAGAGAACACCTAATAAAACACCGGTTGGGTGAGTTGCACAAGCACAAGTTTTAATGACACCTCAAGAGAGCATACCTGGAGGACAGAGACAGGAAAGAGTGCGCAAGTGAGTGCAGGTGAGTGAATGATTGGTTAATGAGAAAGAAGCTGTATCTTGGTCTGACCTAATAAAACACTGGTTGGGTGAGTTGCGCAAGCACAAGTTTGCATGACACCTCAAGAGAGCACACCTGGTGTTTACAGAGGGAATACATGAGGGAGTTGAAGAGGAAGCGTTAGGAAGGTAGGAACTGGACATTAACAGTGTGAGGCATGGTTGGCTGGACTTACCTGGAGGACAGAGACAGGAAGGAGGGTGCAAGTGAGTGATGGTGAGTGAATGAGTGATTAACCAGAAAGAATCTCTGTCTGTTCCCCAGGCAGTTGTGTTCCCCAGAGGTGTTGCAGGATCATGTTAGGTTAAGTCTCACTTATCACTGCTTTTGTGCAGTTACACTGCGCATGCCCCTGAGTCATTTCTGGCTCCTATGTTCAATACCCCCCCTTCCTCTTCAGGTTGAGAGGTTGAAGGCCAGGGAGTCTTTGGCATGTTTTACCCTTGGCAGCGCTTTTGTGAACACATCCGCCAGGTTGGAGTTGGTGGGGACGTAGCTCATCTGGACTGAGCAGATGTTGAAAATCTTGCAGATCCAGTGGAATTTAACATTGATATGCTTGGACCGTTGTTGATACATCAGATTAAGTGACAGCATCCCAGCACCCCGGTTGTCAACCAGGATGGATGGATGTTCAGGCAGGGCATGTTTCAGCAATCTGAACAGTGAGAGAAGCCATGTGGCTTCCTGCAGGCCTTTTTAGATTGATTTCTATTCAGCCTCAGTGGTAGAAGTGGAGACCCTCTCCTGCTTTTTTGAGTTCCATGACAGGGTTAAGTTGCCAAACCAAGCTATTCAAACAGAGTAGGATTGCCAAGAGTTGGGGCAGTTGCCAAAGCCAGAGTTAGTGTAGATGCAGAGGGGGGCTTTGCCCAAGCCATGGAGGGCCAGCTTGACTTCCTGGGAGCCGTAAAGATAGCACAGGAGGTGAAGTACTGCGTTCCAATGGACATTGTTTGGTTTTACCAGATTTTGGGAGAGTTGAGAGAAGGTGAATTCTATTTTGGGTTGCGTGGATACAGCTAAGTAGTTCAGTAGGCCAATGGCCTGACTGTAGTTGATCTTGCACTACAGAAAGAATTGGTGTTCCTCTTCTGTTGATGCTTTGAGCCTGGTGTTGGGGACCATTGGCATGGAGACGGAAAAGCATTGGTGCATGTTGTATTGCTCAAGTTTCCTCTCCAGGTAGGCCTGCTGCAATAGGGTCATTTTGTTCCCATCCCAGCACAGGTAGATGCCAAGATGATGCCGCACCTTGCCAAGGATTAGGTATTTGACAACAATGAGGTGCTTGAAGCGGTCAACATCATGGCTGATGATGACAAGGTTGTCAGCGTACACGTGCACAAAGCACTCCCAGCTGGGTACATTGGAGACAAAGAGGTAAGGATCCGCAACTGAAGCCGTAAAATTAATAGACAGGAAGAAGGATTTGAGATTTCTGTACCAGACATGGGGTACTTGTTTCAAGCCATAGATGGACTTTTCAAGTTTCAGGCAGAGGACAAAGGGGGCATCCATGCTGGCTGGGGGAGGCAGGTAGATTGTCTCTTTTAGGTGGCCTTTCAGAAATGCATTCTTGGCATCCATCTGATGGACCTTGTACCCTTTGGAGAGTCCCGGGGAGATCACTGCACAGAGAGTGGCAGACTGGCCAGTTGGAGCATAAGTGAGATTGTAGTCCTCCTTGCTTTGCCTGCTCGCCAGGGCGCACAGGCGTGCCTTGAATTTGAGAAAGTTTCCAAACTTGTCCAGCTTCTTCTTGAAGACCCACAATGTCTTCAGGAGCCAAACGCAAAATGGGATTGGGACAATCACCCAGACTTTGAGATAGAGCATTGCGGCAAGCTCAGCTTGAATTGCCCCAATCCAGCTTGCTTTTTTGGGGGATGACTTGGCTTTTTGGAAGGTCCTTGCAACACTGGGGGTCTCAGCAGCTGTCAGGAGGTTTTTTTCTGCTGCAATCATGGCAATAGCGGCACCGGAACGTTGCTTATAATTCAAAACATGCAACTGGCTGAGTTGGCTGAGACACTGTTGCGTGGTGAGTTTGGTGTGAGGAGATAGTCCCACCCTGGCCACCTCTCATGGTTAGCGTTGCAAGAGGATCATTCAGATGGGTCAAGGGACTGGCTGGTTGGGGCAAAGTTGGGTGGCAAGTCCTCCAGCCCCCCCTCTTCAGAGTGGCAAGAGGGCCCGCTTTGGCCATTGGGTGACTGGACATTGCTCAGATCACCCATGTTGGGGACAGGCAGCTCAACCAATGAAGAGAGCTTTGATGGCAAGGGTGTGGGAGGAGTTGCCTCCAGGGTTTTGAGGAATTGGCCAGTTGGGCATTGCTTGGTCAACGGAGGGGAGAGGATTTTGAGGCCTGGGAATTGGTGCTTGTCAAATCTGACATTGTGGCTCCTTGTGACACAATTGTTGCTAGTAAGCAGCCTCCAGTTTCAAAGGCCAATCTGGTAGCCAAGGATAATGCCTTTGATGGCAGTGTCTCCAAATTTACCATCTCAAAGGGGCTTAGGGATGTTTACAAAGGCAAGGCAGCCAAAGGGTTTCAGGCATACCAGGTTGTAGGCTTGCCCAAACCACAGTTCATAGGGAGAGACCCAGTTGGACTTTCTCTGTGGGGTGATGTTCTTGAGGTACACCGCTGTGGAAACGGCTTCAGCCCAGTAGGTAGGTGGAAGGTTGGCTTGTTTCAACAGGGCACAAGCCTTCTGTCACGCGACCACCCCACGTACTATAGGGCAATTCTTAGATGATCGTGAGCGCAAAGGAATACCAAGTGCAAGGGCAAGTGCAAATAGCAAGACCCAGTTGCGAAGTGCAAAATTGTTTATGCCACTCAACAAACGGCGAGATGAATGGAATGTGTTCCAAAGAAGGAAACTCAACCTGAGTCCAATGTGATAACTAGGTTGCAGCAAAATGCAAGAACGTATGAAATTAACTAACTGAGGAGACAATCATCAGGCAAGGGGATAGCCCTTATAAGGTAATCCAAAGTGACTAGATACAACCTGGTGATGAGCTAACTACAGGTGAAGCGGTGAGGCAATGAATGACAGGAACAGAATAGGAAATGAAGCAGTGGTATAGATCTAAGGTCTTAGCGTAAGTGCAAGACAATAGAATCTGAGCGTACAATTGCATGACAAATTGGGATAGGAGCAAGTGACATTGAAGGTAATGCAAATGAGAGGTAATAGTGTATGCAGGGTAGGGACTAGTCCAATTGCAAACTATACAGTAGTGATGGCTTGGTTAGACGTAGATGCAAACTAAAAAACAATGCATGACCAAAGATGGAAGTCTGAGGCTGTTGATTGGCCAGGGAAGGAGATTGGATCTCATAATGGATGGTTGACCGGTATGGAGTTAACCGCAAGGTTTGCAAGTATATACTGAGTTGGTTTCTGAGATTGGAAGGTTGGCGCAAGCCAGAGGAAATAGCGGATTGCACCATTGATGTTGTGCTTTTATTTGTGTCACGCTTTTAGACTGAGGTAGATGGTACTGAGGAGAGGACATGTCAAAGTGGTGAAGACAATAATCCTTAAGTGTGAAGCGTGACAGTTGCCCGGGTATAAAGACGCAAGCTCCTGCAAGCGTTCAAGTAAATTTTCCCATTGATTTCAAGTCGTTTTAATTATCACTGTATACCCTTATACATTACTTAATTCATTACCCAATAGATTGTTATAAATTTTGTAAGAATTTTGTCATTGTCATCCTGCCGTTGCAAAAACTGTATTTGCCGCAATGAGTGATGTATTCCCAGTACTGCCGTCCAAGGTCTTCAAGGCAAATGCGAGCAATGTTGCCTTTGCAAGGTGGCGTGTAAATTTCCTATAAATGTCAAGTCGACTGTCAAGGGTCCTTTGGAATCATTGAGGGAGATGCAAAGTTGTAGGTCCGCGCCAAGGGTTAATTACAAGATACCACCATTGCCGGAGATCGAATACTTGGGGACGCAAGTTCCTGGTGAGTACTAATCAGGACTAACTAATGAACTTGAAATAGTAACTAATTTTTTGCTTATTTGCTAGTGTTGCCTTGTTTTAAAAGATATACTACCAACACACCACCACCACCACCACCTTACTGGGGACCCAGATGAATGCCAAGGTGCGAGGCGAGGTATCCGGTGCAGAACCGGTAAGAGTTATCACCAAGGAAGCAAGGGAGGGAGAAGAAAACGCAGCGGAAAGAGAAGAGGAAAATGGAGGAAACGGAAGTGGAGAGAACAAAGAGGAAGCGGGTGAATTAGAAGAAGGAAATGAAGGAGATGGAAGGGAGGAATTGGCTGGGATGGAAGGAGTGGAGGGCCGAGGCAAAGCGGATCCGGTGCAAATTGTATTGCCGGTCAAAACGGATGCAAGGCGCCTGACGGACAATATTGGAGAAGGCATGTTGGGTGGCCAAATAAAGAGAGCGTATGAAGAGCTCTTGGAGGAAGGTGGATGGAATGCGCGGCCAAAGCAAGCTTGGGTTGCGAGGTGCAAGGAGATTTTTGAGAGGCACATTGTAACGGAGGTGCTGGTACTTTGAAGAATGTCCGCCTTGATCAATGATGAAGACCTTGATAACTTTTGGTCCATGGTTGCGGAATTGACGGCAAATTGGGAGGATGCGGAAAAAGAAATAAAAGAAACTTTTTAATTTTAATATATATATATATATATATATATATTTATTGTATTAAAAAATAGAATTATTATTATTATTATTATTATTTTAATAATAAGTGAAAATGAAGGGAAAATGAGAAAAGAATAAAACAGTGAGATGGAGGAATTAACTGATGAAATGATGGTGAAATAAGATGGGTTTTAATGGGATGGAATATGGAATGGAATGTGATTGAGTAAGATAAATGTGGAATGGAATGAAATGGGATTGGATGGGATGAAATGTGGAGTGGAATGGAATGTAATTGGATGGGATGAAATGTGGAGTGGAATGGAATGGAATTGGATGGGATGAAATGTGGAATGGGATTGGATGGGATTGGAACGTAGGGCTTGTCAAGTTAGTTGTATTTTTTTTGGTGTTTTTGCTTTAGGGCTTGTCAAGTTACTTGTCTTTTCTTTGGTGTTTTTACTTTAGGGCTAGTCCAGTTACTTGTGTTTTTTTGGGTCTTTTTACTTTAGGGCTAGTGCATTGGATAGTACCAGTTTTTTTTTATTTTGATTTAGTTATTTATTTTTTTGTTTTTTTTTTAACCAAAACATTAATGAACATTCTTTAATTTTTTAGTTGATTTCTGTTTCTTTGGAATGTTTATCTAGTTTATGGGTTGTGTACTCTTTAGTACCCTTTCATTCCTTTTCCTTTTTTTTTTTCTCACCGCAGTCTGGTGCTGTGTGGAAGTTCACACAGTGGCAGACCGGGTTGGGTGGGCCGCACAACTCCGTGAGCCATGGGGGGCTGTACACAGCTCAAATTGGACCATGTGCCGTGCCACATGGCCCATTTCAAACCGTGTCCACGGCTCAATGAGCCATGAATTTAACATTACCCAAAAGATAATCATACCCAGAGAGCATATCAGACCGCAAGAAGAACATACTGCTAAACCCAATTACACTCCTTCCTAAAATCCTGAAAGCAAGAAAACTCTACAAACTTAAGAAAATGCATGCTAGAACTGCAACCAAACAGGTCACCTCAAACCAGATTGTCCCCTATCTAGGAAGGAGATTACTCTGCTAGAAGGAGAAGAGAGTGAAGAGCCAAGTCAATAGTATGCTGAAACAGAAGGATCAATATCAGACTTTGAACTAATCATAACCAATCCCATCAATTTTTTAGAAGGAAACATTAAACCTTCCCTTGATATAAATTTTGTCAATGGAGATCCTTACTTACCCCAATAGTGGGATCTCAATATGAATATCCAACATGTATCTGAAGCCAAAAACCTTACTCTGAAACCTTCTGCTGTTAAGATTGATACTTCAGGCATGACCTGCTATGCCACAGGATAGATCCAAGAATCCCCTGTCAAGATACTACTAGATGGTGAAGGATTTTGCTCTGATGTTGGAACTACTTACTTGGAGCAACAAGATCCAAATTGGAGGCAGAACTTACTCACTTTTCCTCAAGCAAAGTTCAGCAGTTACAACTCTCCCGTCAATGCTATAGGAGTATGGATCACAGACATTATACTACCTCATAACAAAGGATCTCTCAAATTGAGAATAAAGCTTTTAGTACTACAGAATGGTGTATATGGCTACTTTTTTCTAGGAAATTACAGTAGAACTTGTCCTAACCCATACCATTCCGTGGACTGGTTTTTCTATGGGTTAGGACGGCTTATGGGATTGGAGAGAAACCTATGCTAACCCATGTTTTTCATGGGTTAGAGCAGAATATTGTCCTAACCCAAGAAAAACATGGGTTAGGAAAGGATGGTGGCTCGGTTCAAGTTTGACAAACATGGCATATGTTTTATTTGTTGCATGTTGCACATGTTATTATAGACATATGGAATGAAAACAACCTTTTGAGGCATAAAACACTTTTTTTATGGATATACGGAATGAAAACAGCTTTTTGAGGGATATTTAAATAGAAAAATCATATTGAAAAGAAAAATACAGGAATTCATTGGAGGTAGTCCAATAACGTGGACTGCTTTTGCCTTTTAGAAAATTCAAGTTTGGAAAAGCAATTGAATGACTCCAATGTGTCATTGAATGAGTCTGCCTCAGGAGAGTTGAGGTGACTGATGTACTGAAACAAGGTTTTGATTGCATTTGAAATGGCCTCACTGGTAGGTTTGGGTGCTGCCTCGAACTTGTCATTTTCTAGCTCATCTTCATCATTGTTGTTCTGATGGGATAAGAATATCTCCTCTGGTGACATTAAGAAAAAGCTGTCTTCATCAGCTGGATTGAGAATCTCTTCAAGAGACATTCGATTTTTTGCTTTGATCAACCCAACTTTCTCAAGCTCTTGCACTTCAAATGTAAGTTTGTTCTGAGCGTTGGTGATGTCCTCAGCTGAATCAATGCTTTTTTTTTTAGTAAGTTTAGTGTGAGCCCAGCAGTGCCTTATGGTACTTGGGCTGACAGATCCCCAGGCTAATCAACACAATCGCATTGCTGATAGCTGATTGATGTTGTAAACTTGTGACACCGGGACACAATCATTGAAGTTCCGGATTGAATAGGAGATGAATCGATGTCGGTAGTATGCTTTGAAGGTTTGTATAATACCAGCATTGAGGGGTTGAATGTGGGAGGTGAGGTTGGGGGCAAAAAATTCAACTTGAATATGTGAGAGGCCATCAGGTGGAATCACATGTCCAGCAAAATTATCGACCAGAAGTAGAACCTTTCGATTGGCTATCTTCAGTTCGGCATTCCAGCCACTGATCCAGTTTTGAAAGATTGAAGTCGTCATCCATGCCTTGCTATTGAAGTAGTATTTGTACCCAAGTTGATGGGCAAATTTCTTTTGAAAACACCGTGGTTGTTGTGACTTCCCAATGAAAAGTAAGGGGAGCTTCTCGGTACCAGTTGCATTGCAAGCAGCCCCAATGGTAAGTCAATTTTTCACTGATTTGATTCCCTTCTCACTGTTTTGTGCCAGACCTTTATCGGGAGGCATCCTGTTAAGAAATGGATTTAAGCAAATATGTTAGTAGATGTTTTTGAAATTAATTTGGATGTATTTACTAATTCACTTACGCATAGAATAAACCTGTCTCATCAAAATTAAAGACATCATCCAGACTGTATTGATCCATAACCATACAAACACGCATTACCTCTTTCCCAAGAATTTCAAGGTTTACAGATCCTGATTTGCCATGTTTTGTAAATTGGTGGAGTGAGTTTCGTGCCTTGAAGCTATTGAGCCAACCATTCAATAAAGAAAGCCAGTCCCCCACAGGTATACCACAGAGATGGGCAAAGTCTTTCCACTTTGCTCAAAGGACATCGCCAGTGACCGTCAACTTAGCGGCAAGGGCCATTTGGACCCATTCTTCAAGTAGTTTATTGACATTTCCGTGTTTCTGGACCCCAACCCTCTTGACCAATCCATTGGTTTCAGTATGCTGGCCACGAATCTTCTCTTCACTTTTGATCCAGGACGATATACGAGGCTGCTTCAACTGAAGCCCGGGGTAGATCTTTGAAAAATGCTCAGCTGTTTTTGTTTGGTTCTTGCCATTCTTGTGGTGCCAGTCAAGCACCTCTACCTTTTGTGCAAGCGTTGCATTTCTTTCCGAGTTCTTGCTGTTCGACCTAGGTTTTTTTTTTTTGGGTAAATCGGAGTCAAATCCATCTTCTGATTGGCTGGTTGCTTTTTGTTTGCCTTTTCTTTTACTTTCTTCTTCATGTTTGCTGTCTGTTTCTGAGTTTCCAACTAAATTGAGCAGGGCTGAGACATCATTCTCGTTGAGTGATATTGAAGAGAAACCATCCAAAGGAAGATTCTTCAGCTTTTCAATTAGGAGGTGCTCGTTAATCAGATTTCCTTCATTATCAAGCCATTCTTCTTCCTTGCTTGTCAATCCCTCGTTGTTGCGTGTTTTTTTGAGAATTTTTTTTTTTTTGACATCACATTCTTCATTTAATTTTTTTAGGCTTGCTTCAAAAAAGTCGAGTTTGGCTTGATCTAGCATTGTTGGGAAAGAGAAAAATTGGGAGCTTGAGAAGGAAATCGTGTTGCCATGCCGCAACACATACAGGTCTTGATATGGGGGAATCGAGGTGTTATCAAGTTGAAGGAAGGGCATAGTAAACAAAGGAAGAAATTGGATATGTTGAGTATATGGTGAGGATATTGATGAGGATATTGAGAAATGTTGATCACGAGCTTGGTGGCGGAGATGGTGAATGTGGAATGGTGGAGTTAGAGGTGATGTGTAACAATCATACCCAAGAGGTATGTAAATATTTGCAACCTAAAATTCATGGGTTAGTAAGGGGGTTTGAAATAAAGTTTACACCAAAACTTCCGGTTTTTTTGACTTTTGACCTATGTGTTACCGCATTAGGCAGGATCATGGGTTAAGAGTCCACTTTTGGCTGGCACCGATTTGGTGGATCAATTTTGCCATGGGTTTGCGCAAGTTATGGGTTGTCACGAGTATGGGTTAGGACAAGTTCTACTGTACACCCTTTTCCTCTATGTGATAAATGTGTTCCAGAGCAAAGGAAGATATTTTAGGGCAGGGGGAGACTGAGATGCAGAGGTATATATCTGCAAAATACAGATCCAGGAATTTGAATCAACTTATGAAAAGCACTTAGAAACATTCAAAAAGGAATACTTTTCAGAAGCAGCTCTAGATCTCCAACTTGGTAATGTGCAGAAAAGAAACATACTCACTATTATTTTTGAGAATCAGAATGTGTTCTGCACCAAGGATCACCCTATTGGAAACATCAAATTTTATGATGTTCTAAAGCTGAATATTAAACCTGCCTACCCCCCTAAACTAGATGCCCTGCTTACCCATCCAGTCCAAAATCTGGATCAGCCCTTGAAAATCACATCCAAGAGCTAATAAATGGACCTACAATCTTTGAGGAAAGGAGGGCATAATGAGCAAGTTGACATAACTAGCTTGGTCATTGTAGCCTGGCATAACAATAAATCAAGAATGGTTGGAAACTTTAGAATGCTCCATAACTACACTTAAGAAGACCATTATTCAATCTCCAGGATTGATCATTCTGTGCACAAACTGTCTAAATCTATAAGAATTACTATGATGGACATGCATTCTAAAGGTTTTCCACAAGATGCTAATCATTCCTGATAGCAGTCAGCTCATGAGAGTGATATATCACCTTTGAATATATGGATACTTAAGAATGCCCTTTGGAATCAAGAATGCCCCCTCTCACTTCCAAAGGATGATGGACACTGGCCTGTGAAATTGCATCAGACAAAGATCAATGATGGTGTACATTAATGAGGTTATCATATAATCCAATGACTGGGAAACTCATGTGGAAAAATTAAGATTTGTTGTAACAACCATCTCTGCTGTAGGACATAAAATATCCATTCAAAAGTGCAACTTTGAATATGCAGAACTGAAAACCTTAGGACACATAGTCTCTGGGTAAACCTTGAAAGCTGACCAGAGCAAGATAGAAGGTTATGAATAGGCCTATGCCTGAAAACATAACTGAAGTCCTGTCTTTTTTCAGTTTCTTTAGCTACTACAGGCAGTACACATTTAAATATTCTATTTTGAACAAAAGCTCATATGATATTTGCAACAACAACTTCTTTTTTGAAATGACTTGTGAAATATTAAATAATCATGAGTAACTCAAAATAGCCATGACCACAGCTCCTGTGCTGATCCAGCCAGATTATTCCAACCCTTTCAAGTTATACATAGATGTCAGCATGGATGGCCTACAACAAGCAATAGTGGAAAATGACAAAGCTGTGGATAAACCCATGCTCTTCATTTCAATGCAAGTCAAAGAAACAGAAAAGAGGTATGGCTCTAGGCAAACAGAATTTCTTGCACTGGTCTGGGCCTTAAGAAAACTCCAATACTACCTGGAGGTAACTAATTTTGTGGTAATCACAGATTGCAATGCTGTTAAAACTCTGATAAACATGAAGACCCCAAGCAGACATATGCTCAGATGGCAAATAGCCATACAACAATATAGGGGACAGATGACCATAGTACATAGAGCTGGAGCCAAGAACCAGAATGCTGACAGTCTGAGTCATTCGCTTTGCCCTAATGACCCAAACAACCCTGGTCATTAACCAGAAGATCATGACATATTTCCTATACTGAACATACATATACCTGACTTGCAAGCCCCAATCATAAGTATACACATACGTGAGGTTGATCAGTCATTATTTGAGTATATCAAAGAGGCTTGTAGTTCTGATATGAAGACCCAGTACAAAAGTAAACTATGTGTAGGATGAGCAAATTAACAAATTAACACAAAGACCAATCCTGATCAAAAATGTTGCACTGATCCTATAGATCCAGGATCAGCTGAGCTACAGGAACATGAAGATGAACCAAAGCAGCCTGGGCTGGCTTTCTAGCCTCAGCATATGAGCCTTCCCCTCTCTAGATACCCTGAGGAAGCCCTTTGAACCCAAAAAGGTATATATATATATAGTACCTCTTTTGACTCTTTTTCCACCAAGAATTTGTTATTTATTATCTAGAAACCATGCCATTTATTCTTATGGTCTTATGCAGAGATAAAAAAGTGATTTATGGCCTCAGTCTGAAATATAATATTCTTAATTCATAGCTACCATTCTTGTTTGCATTGAAGAGTAAATCTATAAGCACCCCACCTTTTGATCTGTAACCCTTCAGCTGTGAACCTCTGCAGGAAAACAGTGTTAGAGTATGCAGTAAGACAAAATTATGTCAAAAAACTATTTCCATAAATATTTCACAATTCCCAGCATGTCACAAACCTTGTGGCTAGCCATAAGATTAGGGCATCCACCCACCCCTGGATCCTACTCTCTCCTCATTGGGATTGGATCCCAGCAAGGCCAAACCCGACTGCCAATGGTGGTGATTAATCAGGTAAGCACTTGATGATGTAATTAATCAAGATTGGATCCCAGAATGGCCAAACCCTGCTGATGGCCAATGTTCAAGGATGATAAGAGGATAAAAACATAAGATATTCTACATGCAGCAAGTAAATGCCTAAGCTAGTAAGCTATTCCCTTCCAGCTCTGGCCTGTGTGCTACTATAACCTGGCCATGCCACCAATAATTTAGTGGTTAATACCCCCATATTGTTAATTCATAAGGTCCCCCTCATTCCAGGGTACCAGATTAAGTTAATCTCCTGAGGAAGAGGTTTTAAAGACCCCCAGTCTGTATAAACTGTGGCCTTGCTTTTTTATTGTTTATTATATAAGTAGAACCATTTAACCAAACCATTCAAAAGCTTGCACCATTACCAATCATACATATCATTTTGGAAATTGGTTTTTGTTTGTTTTTAAGAATAGTTTTATTGCCCACTCTCATCACTTCCAGTAGCTAAAGGACTGTAAGATTCCTGGAATCTAGGAGCTGACATTTTCTATGTAATTTATTGCATCAAACAATAGTAATATTATATTATTGACAATTTTATTGCCCCCAAAATTTGAAGACCTATTGAGGGCAAGTATGGTTATGTGTAGTTTGAATTATGAACTCAAATTGATCTATCTGCCAGAGAACATTTCAAAAAAGCAGAAGCCCAAAATTAATCAAGGTGAAGGGCAAATAAAATTCAGAACCTCATGCTAAACAAGATTGTCAGTTTCAAGAGGCCTTTGGTTGTCCAGTCTCTGTTGGTTGTAACTTCAAATGTTTTGTCAAGCTTGGAAGATTGGGAAAAGCCTCCTCCTCACTGGCTCCAATATTTGAGGATATTGATGGGTTAATTGTTGTTGATAGGTTGTTGGAAAAGTCCCAAAACCATTTCACAAAACAACTTCACTTAATAAGGATTGTTGGATTCATCATGAGCTTCCTCCATGGTTAAACCTTTTGCAAATGATGGTCATCCTCAAGTTCACCCTTGACCAAAGCTTTCTTCTGTGACAGCTTATTAAGAAATTGTAGTGACCCATTTTGTTTAATCAAAAAATGGAGCCACAGCACATTTTTCAAAAAAAAAAACTGAGATTGAAAGCACCTTTGAAAACCTGAAGGGTAAAAAATGTAAATCCTCCCAACAGAGAATCCTCTCAGTCCTTGTTTCCATTCTTTTCTTTGGGGATGCCAGGTGAGATTGTCTCAAAATTCAAACAATTTGATAGTCTATGCAAATGGCTCAATAAGATTCCTTTTGAAATATTCTGAAAGAATTGTTTTGGCTTGAATTGAGCTTTGAAAAATATTATCAAGGGCTACATCTGGTTCAAGAAACACCTTTGGTGTCCATGGAGATGAATTGTAAGTTGTGTAAAAGCAATCAAAATGACAGAACATTTGAATGAAAGAATTCTCCAACATGCCTGTGGCATCACAGAAGCTCTGGTTGAAGCTCTTTCCAATCTCTAGTTGAAGATACTTCATGCTCTAGCAAATGTTTGGTGCACAGGTGACTGTGTGTTGAAGCTTGGATAAATCTTGACCTGAGGTTGGCCAAACCTTGACCTGAGCTTGGTTATACATTAGGCATGAGCTCTGGCTGGATGGTACTTGCCAGCAAGTGACATGCAGCTTTCTGTGGTGTACCCATCTGGAATGCCTAAACAAGTTTATTTTTCCCAAGCTTCCACAAACATCCAAAGTAACACAATTGTAACCTTCATAAATGTATTTGCGGGAGTATTCAACAGCTGAGAAACATGTGCATACTTTAAAATTTACATGGCATTGGTACCAGGCCAACAGGTAGGGATTCTGAAGAAGAGTCCAGGAATTATCAATGAGGAAAATTGTATGATTTCTCATCAGTGAAATGGTAACTCCATTCTAGTGGCTTCTAAAAATTGAATAAGAATGTTAACCCTTGATAATTTGATCAATTTGCATCAATTAATAATTGTATTTTATTACAAGGATTTCTTCCCTAAATTTGAGGAGCAAAGGTTTCCCATTACAAACTGTTGCCCAATGCAAAACTTATGGGATGCAAGGCATTTTTGAGGTTGGGAAATGAATGGAGGATGCATGGCCAAGGCAAAAAAACACTATTATTAACCAAGGGTGCAGGACTCAATGTTTTAAGTAATAGCAGATTAATTGTACAAATTAATCACCAGAAGAGAATTCATGTTTCTTGCTAGCAAGCATCATCCAGAAAGTTCTAGTTAAAGCTATCTCCATTCTCTAGTTGAAGCTTTCTCCATTCTCTAGTTGAATCTATCTCCATTCTTGAATTTTATAAAGAGTTGGCGCATAGTGACTGTGCAGTAGAGCTTGGGCAAAGCTTCACCTTAGCTTGCTGAAGACTTGACCTGAGCTTAGTCATAGGTTGGGCCTGAGCTCCATGACGAAGCTTGCTAGCAAGCATTGTCAGCTTTCTTAAGGTGCAATCATGTTTATTTTATTGTTTCTAATATTAATCATATTACTCTATGATACTTACACCATGAGAAATTTGATGTCACTTTCTAGAAAGTGCTTTCACAGCATCTCTGGTTGAAGCTTTGTCCATTCTTCAACCAGGTTTTTGGTTTATGGTCAGTGTGCACAATGCACATGGAATATACAGTGAAGCTTGGTAGAGGTTTGACCTGGCTTGGTTGGAGTGTGGCCTGAGCTTGGTCATAGATTGGGCCAGAGATCCTTGACCATCAGTTTTTATATGGTGTTATATTCATCCTTACAAGTATGGTAAATTTATCAACTAGCTTTGACTAGTAGCAAATTGACAGATAGGGTGGCAACAGAATAGCTGCAGTTCACAGGCCCCCCTTGGTATGCATCTTTTTTTTCTTGAATCTAGTGGGCTTCTGGAGTGCTTTGGCACATTTCCAAAAATTCCTTTGGTGCTTTAATACCTGCCTCTAGCCTTGGATTCTTGCTTTTTTTGAATAACTGGGTTGGAAGGAGTAGCTGAGATTCCTCACACCACATTGTGAAACCTGTCAGGTTGCTTTCCAGCTGCAGATTCAACTAACTTCCATGGGCCCAAAATGCCATGGAGTTTACACACAGCCTTCAAATATGTTCATGGAGTTATCTTTGACTTGCAGGAGCTGATTTTTGGCTCTCCCACAACAGAAGTGTTTTCCATGAGGGGTATCAAAGTTAAGCAAATGTGCCATTTTTTATGGTGGATTTCAACCCAAATCTGCCATTACAAATCAAAAAAACACACTTATTTCAGATCAGACGTGTCAAAGTTAACATGAAATAAGTGGGTTTTTTCAATTAAAGTATATAAAGGCTTTCACTGGCTCAGCCATGTGTCATTCCACATCATCACCCCTGGTTTCATCCTCCAACCTCATTGGAACACTTCATCAGTCTCATTGCTTCATTGCTATCCTTGTCACTTCATCACTCTCATTGCTTCCAATGCTTCATTGCTATCCTCATCACTTCATCACTCTCATAACCTCATCAGTCTCATTGCTTCATCACTCTCATCACTTTCTCACACATTATCACTTTCATCACATCCATCCTCTTATTACTTCATTGCTTCATCCCTTGCTCTCATTAAATGGCCCCTCAGCAATCCTCACCCCACAAGTCTGGACCAAAGCAAACACAGGAACTCAACATCCAACAATCCTCCCCCATCAGCTTCCAAAGGCTCAAGTCAGCCCAACAGAGCTGATCACATCATCTTGGTAAACTGGCTCAAAATTCCATCCAACTACAATGCTTGCTTTGGATCCAACAATGAAGAATGAGTTGGCCAACCTCCATCCTCTGAGGTTAATGATTATTGATCTAGCAATCAATTGCCAATCAATTGTGCAATCAATTCATGATTAATTAAGAGATTGATTGGAGATTGATTGAGAGATCAATTGGCAATGGATTGGCAATCCCAAGTCTCTATGTGTTTTTCAAAGGGTAATGTTAAATTCACAGCTCCAGTTGTGTGGTAGCTGTGTACACAGCTTCAGTAGCCTGTGGGAGTTGTGTAGTGCCCCACATAACCTGTGGCAGTTGTGTAGGGCCCATACACTACTCCATATAATTTATAATTGATTATTTATTATTTATTTATTATTTATTATTTATTATTTATTATTTATTATTTATTATTTATTATTTATTATTTATTATTTATTATTTATTATTTATTATTTATTATTTATTATTTATTATTTATTATTTATTATTTATTATTTATTATTTATTATTTATTATTTATTATTTATTATTTATTATTTATTATTTATTATTTATTATTTATTATTTATTATTTATTATTTATTATTTATTATTTATTATTTATTATTTATTATTTATTATTTATTATTTATTATTTATTATTTATTATTTATTATTTATTATTTATTATTTATTATTTATTATTTATTATTTATTTATATTATTTATTATTTATTATTTATTATCCATTATTTATTATTTATTATTGATCATTTATTATTTATTATTTATTATTTATTATTTATTATATATAATTTATTATTATTTAGTATTTACTTTTTATTATTTATTATTTATTATTTATTATCCATTATTTATTATTTATTATTGATCATTTATTATTTATTATTTATTATTTATTATATATAATTTATTATTATTTATTGCTTATTATTTATAATTTATAATTTATAATTTATAATTTATTATTACTTATTACCTATTATTTATTATTTGTTATTTATTATTTATTATTTATTATATATAATTTATTATTTATTATTTAACATTTATAATTTATTATCTATTATCTATTATTTATTATTTATTATTTATTATTTATTATTTATTATTTATTATTTATTATTTATTATTTATTATTTATTATTTATTATTTATTATTTATTATTTATTATTTATTATTTATTATTTATTATTTATTATTTATTATTTGACATTTATAATTTATAATTTATTATCTATCATTTATAATTTATTATTCATTATTTATTATTTAGTGGAGGAAGCTACACAACTTGATTTTAGTTGTTTAGCGTGCCACACAACTCAAATGGGACCTGTAGCATGCCACACAGCCCATTTGAGCCATGTAGCATGCCACAGGGCCCATTTGAGCTGTGTAGCATGCCACAGGGCCCATTTGAGCCGTGTAGCATGCCACACAACTCATTTGAGTTGTGTAGGGTGCCCCATGGCCCATTGAACCATGTACACAACTCAAAGAACCGTCCGTGTGCAGAGTCATGTACATGGCTCAATGAGCCGTGAATTTAACATTTCCCTTTTTCAAATCATCTCCTCCCATCTTTTTCCCTCAAAACCATATACTTTGATTGGGGTGAGGATCAACAAGGAATTCAAGTTTTTGTATAACATTTTGAGGGTAGTGGCAGATCCACAATCCAAAATTTTGGGGACTATGGGATTTCAACCCAGGACCTCAACATTGATGAGTAATGCTTTAATCACTAAGCTAAGTGTGTCATTGCCAGATAGGCCAATGTACTTGTCCCCAAGAAGCCCAGGCCCTCATATGTGTCCATCAAAGGCCCCCACCTGCAATCAATCCATCAATTGCCGGCGGTGGCAGAAATCAACTGCCAGCAGCGGCCTCCTCCCCTGCTGCTACCCACAATCTATCAATTGCTTGCCAGCGGTGGCAGAGGAGGAGGAGGAGCGGGCCGCCGGCAATCAATTGATCAATTGCCGGTGGCAGAGGAGGAGGGGAGGGCCGCAATTGATTGATTGATTGCTGGTGGCAACAGAGGAGAAGTAAAAGAATTCCAAGTTGCAAGAATAGCCTTGGCAAGAGGATAAAAATTGTTATGACAAGGAGTTTTAGATGATTTTGTATTTGCTAGAGCCAATGGGTAATGATAACAATGGTTTTTGGGACAAGGTATGCTTGTGTGCGGAAGATGATGAAAATGGATGGGGGTGAAGCTAGGTAAAAGTGTGGGTTGTCTTTGGATAGGAAACAAAGTTGCAGATCAAAAGGTGTGTTTGGGCTCTAGACAATAAGTTCAAAATACTCCAAGGGGGGTTGTTGCCTGGTTAAGACCAGGTAGGCTATGTTGTAACCAAACCAACCAAATTGGGTGTTGTCCATGAGTCCAGCCATCTTGGTTTGAATCACAAGCGGCAGGACTGATGCGCTGTGCTGAGATGGTTGGTTCATCCTTAGCTGCTTAGTTGCTTGGGTTCCTGGAGCAAGTTTCTCTGGTCAGTTCTGCATTAAATGTCATTGGTCAAGCCTAAGGGACATTTTGTTGTTTCAATTACTTACCCAGTAATAGGGATTAAAGTTCTTAAGCTTCTGTTTGAGTTCAATTTCAGGCTTGATGGCAAGGAGCACCAAAGCATTGGAGCATCCATTTTGACAAGGAGGAGGGGGCCACCAGCAATCAATCAATCAATTGCCGATGGCAGCAGAGGAGGAGAAGGAGGAGGCTGCAGGAAATCAATCAATCAATTGCCAGTGCCAGCAGAGGGGGAGGGGGGGGACCTTTTATGACACTTTTTAATGATTTTATTTTCTATTTAGACAGTGATAACAGCCAGCATTTACTGTAGAATGCTACGGGAAGTTTGGCCTTTATGAGATTTAGAGCTGTCCTTGGGTTGCTCCATATGTCTTTAAACCCATGCAAGTGGACTGGCAGGTTTGTGGACAGTATATTTAAGGCTTTGGGTTCTGAGTTAATCTGTTCAAATCATAATGCGCCCTACTTGTGTACTGTGCCATGGAAAGTGGAGGACTTTTCTTGCGTTGCAGTCTTGCTTGATCTGCAACATGGAGTTGGTTGAGCCAGGAGTTCACTTTCTGTCTCATCATCATCAGAACAATGTTTAATGACTGGTACCAAACTAACTAGGTTTGGGTGTAATGAAATCTCTTCCAAAGGTCATTACTTCAGCTTTTATGAAGGCATATTAATGTTAGTTACTACTGATTGTGTGAGTTGCAATCACTGTGGAGGGGATTTACACAAGCCAGACAAGAGGCCTTCCTTCTCTTTCTGTTCCAGGCGGCAATTTCATGTGGGGACAAATTTTGATTATCTCAATAGCTTTATAGACATAGGACACTTGATTAATATAGCTATTATTCAATGACTTAAAAAAACACAAGAAAAGAGGATCTTACATTTTCAGAAGATGCTCTAGAACATGGCTTCCAAAAGCCTCTTGTACATAATTGCAATCACAAACCTCAAGGTTGAGTGGTGGGTACTCTCCACACCTGACCACTTGCATAAAGGTTGTGATTGCTATGTCCCATAGGAATTGATTTATGTAAGCAGACATTGTTTTTGAGAAATTAGGTCTGAAGGAATCCACGCCAGATTTGCGCATTGCATGCCAGATCATTTTAAGGGCTTAGGGGGTGGCTGCTGAGTGTCCAGGTTCATTAGGCTTAGGGATACATGGATCTATTCCTTTCAGTTCCATTTTGGATTCATTGATAGAGGAATTGCCATTGGATTAGTCCTCTATGGCATCTTCTGTGCCATGTGGTCTGATCCATTTTTGATGTTTCTCAATTGTGACAGGAGGATGGTATTCATCATTCTGTGCACACCATCTTAACATTGTTGCAAAATCCTGGCGCACAAAAGCTTGTAACCATGTGAAATTAGGATTTGGACACTTGTTGTATTACTGTTTGGGTGGCACTCACCAGGAGGTCACTGCTTCTATGCCCTGGTTGCTTTCTGACCGCTAGGGTGTTGGTTACAAGGTCAGATAAATGATGAGAGGTTGAGTGTTGAGAGTGGACCGGGGGATATGGAGCTTGGATAGCACACAAAGATTTTATGGGGCCATTTAGGTTGACAAAGCCCTTAGGGAGAGCATTCAATGTACAGATGGATGTGTTTCCTACCTCAGCCAAATTATGGAAAACAGTGGTAAGCATCAATATCAGCAATTGCATGGAAGCAGATTGGTTATTGGGCAGCTGTTGAGTTGGGTGTATTTCATGACTAGCAGACATACTCTGGTCCACATTGTGATTGGCCATGTGAACATCTGATGCCCGGCTGGTTACCTGTGGGAAAGGATGAGGGTTTGGATTTTAGGAAGGAATCAAAAAGATAGGGGATACTGCAGTGGATTGGGTGGTGTGAGGGTTCACTGGGTTTGAAGGTTGCCAGCAATCACTCAGAGAATCTTAACACATTCTGTTGGGACTTCTGCCAACAACTAATGATACTTGAATGGGACTATTTATCAGGCTTTGTGGAAATTCTTCATTGGTATCAATTTGGTGTATAGCTGCTGGGTTGGACTGATGTTTGGGAAATGGATGTGGCAGAGCACTACTTCTGGGTAAACTATTTGCAGGGTTGATTAAATAGGGCAAAAAGTGATGGCTGTTGGATGTCTCTAGATCTTCAGGTGGGAATCAACTGCTCCTGACACTGGTAAGTTGGAGTGGTAGGATGGAGGGGACTAAGATTGTATCTTGGATTGTCAGAGCTGATCACTAATCTATACTTAGCAGGCAATACAAGTTTTGAATTGCTGGCCATATGGACAACGCCAACATCTGTTAGAATGTCTTGGATTTGTCAAATTTTCACCCCTTTTATCACACCATTGGGAACTGATGAAGGCAGTGTCAATTTGTCAATGAACAATCTTAGGTAGCTGGGCAATAGCAAATGGTAAAAGTCAAAGTCCAATGTGGCAGTTCTTACCAGGCCAATGATGTCTTTCTGGGACAGAGGTGGTACCACCTCTGGTACATGCTCCTTGATTTTGTTTGCTACCCTCATTTGTGTCAACATTTAGTGGTTCTTGGTCTTTGGGATCATGATATGTGTCAACTTTGGGTGTACTTCACAATATTCCAAGGGCTTCCAAGGGTTTTGCTTATTCAGATGTTATCAGTAATTTGTATTTATCAATCAAATTTCACTTTTTTTTTTGATAGCCTTGAAAGGAATTCTGAACTCTTTCAAAATAGCCTGGAGCTCTTTTTTTTCATCTTCCCATCAGGGTTGGACATTGAGTATAAAAAAAAATGCTTACATTCAATGATGCTGCCAATGGGCTGAGAATAGACAAGTAGCAATACTTACTGCGCCAAACACATTTGTTAGGATGGTTGCCCATGGGTGTCCCTGCTGCAGGATCAGGTGGGGGTCTGAGGACATTGGTTTCTGATGTTTGCATGGAACCTTATCCAATGGTAGGGGAATTGCATGTGGTGGGTTTTTGCACATTAACTGGGGGTTTCATGGTTGCACTTTCTTCATTCAAATTGTGAATGACCAAGCTTCCCCTGCCTTTCCTCACTGAAGTGGGAGAAGGCACATCTAGATCAGAAAAACCATTCAATGGACAACAATTTTGTCACACGGTGGTATATGACGATATAACAGCTGCAAAGTGAACTGGCCTTTCAGCCGGTTTCATAGCCTTTTGGCTAGGCCTTGCCTCTCAGTTGGTTTGCAGTTTTGCAAGGTATGACAGTAAACCGGCTGGCCCTGTTGCGGGTTCAATTTGCAATCAGGACAAGTTTTGCAAGGTGACTTGCTCCTGTGACAATTGTTGGGTTTTCTGCCTGTCAACAGCAAGACTCCCAAGTCTTGGTGGCTCCTTATGGCGTTCAGGAGTGTGTCTGAATATGGCTCCACAACTGCAAAGTGGGTTAGTGCCACCAGCCATGCACACTTTGGGACAAAGTGCCCTTAAACGCGGGGGTACTGTCACATGGTGGTATGTGACACCATAATAACTGCAAAGTGAACTGGCCTTTCAGCCAGTTTCATAGCCCTTTGGTAAGGCCTTGCCTCTCAGTTGGTTTGCAGTTGTGCAAGGTGTGACAAATTTGGGGAGACCTCTCCAGGCAACCCAGTTTCCAATTTGCTTGGGTGACATTCTTGCTGCAACAGCTTTGTGTTCTAGGGTAGGGTTTCAGGCAGCATTGGCAACTGGATCAGCAAATCAAACTTTGTGTCCTGGATTTGGTGCAAAAAATGGTGTTTTCAGTTGACAAGGCAGACTTTGTAGGGAATCAGTTACACAGTTTAAGATAAAACCAGAATCAAGCAACTGTGGCCTGGATTTGGGAGCAAACAAAACTTAAAATCAGTTCCTGATGATTCCAAATTTATTATAAAGGTGTTGTATCAAGTTGTAGGAGTTCATAACTATTGGAAAATACTTCAGTCCCAGATTGTGGAATGATTCAAGTACACCAACCAGTTGAGACCTATTGGTCTGAGCAGGTTTTGGTGATGCTGGCATTACTGGCTCAAGGTATCATAGAAAAAAGTCTATGCTGCATGTAGAATGCAAGAACAGAAGTACTGGATTACTTTGCTGGTCCAATTGTTCTAGGGTCTCTGAGGGAAGCGCTTCCATAGGAAATGTAACTGGAAGACAAGCACTTGGATCTGTGGCACTGGTTGAAGATTTGTTAATAGAATGACCACTTTCTAGAGCTGAGGCTTCAAGGTTTCCAGGTTCTTTTGGGAGATAATCTTCTGCTGGTTCTTTTGTTGAATCAAATTGATTTCTGTTGGCAAGGAAGCTTGCATCTATTCCAAAGTTAGTACTTTTAACTTTCTTGTTGAAACTGGATGTTACTGGAGCTGAAGATATAGGGTATCCCAAAGCTACTTTGACAAGACTGAACATAGATGGATCAGGCTCTTGGGATAATTGGCTACTCTGCAGGGTATTTCTCATAGATTACTTTGATTTCTGTGATGATTGGGAGATGGTAAGCAAATAAGGACCACAATCTGATGAATTGATAGAAAAATCTTTGGGCTTCTGGGATTCAGAATCTGCAGGTCAGTCAAGAGTGGCAGCTTTGATTTAAAGCATACTTTCAGGAGACTGTTGCATGGGCTTAAAAAATGATTTGCGTACTGTTCCAGTCAAAGAGACAGATTTTAAAGTCGTTGTGGAGGATTTATAAATGGAATATGGAGGATGTTTTGGTTCCTTTGATGAATCCAAAATAATCAATGATTCAGCTGAATCTTTTGGTTCAGCCAAGGAATCCTAAGGAGTAATTGGCAAATTAGTGGCAATATGAGCGGACAAGAGAATTGGGGAATGAGCAGATTGATGAGTCCTATCAATAGAAGGTTAATTTAACCTGTGAGGTTTATCTGATTTGTTAGCATTAAGCACAAAGATGCATGGTCAACATATGAAATACAAGGCTTCCAATCCCAAACAAAAGTGAGTATTGTACCTAGTTGAGGCAGCAGGGGTTGGAGAAAAAAAATAGGGACCACATATTCTTTCAATGCATTTTTTATTTTTAGTGATTGCATGCTAGTTTCATGTGATTGTGTGTCACCATCAGGTCTTGAAGGTATGGAATATGCATCATTGGGGCAGCTTGCCACAGCAGCTGGGCCTGTGTCAACTTTGACAATGGGTTGAGCCTCCATGTTGTTCCTGCTTTTGGTGTCTCCAATCAAAGGCGCCTTGATGTTTGAATATTAACCTTTGAGTGGCTGGTTGCTGAAACTTTGCGGATGAATGGCAGTGTCTAGGCCTTTGGTACAGGGGGTGCCATCCTTTGGAGGAACATCAAAGGCAATTTTTTTTTAAATTTTTTGAACCAGGGCTTTTGATGCGGGTTTATAGGTAAATTTTGATGAAGCAATACAACTGCAAGGCCCTTGTTGGTGTGGTTTATCTTTTACAGTTGTAGTTAACAAATTACCTTTCTTTTTCCTTATCCAGTCTGGACATGGTTATTTTGGCATATTGACCCTCAGAATGCAGCAAGGCCATTTGTAAGGCCATAGGTTGTTGTCCACTGGTGAGTCAATTTCTTCAACATTGTTTTCCTGTACAATACACATGATTTGAATGAAACATTAATATATTTTGCTCATCAAAAAAAAAAACAAGGCTGGTAACATGCATCCATGGATAACCTGGGGTCTTGGGGATGTTTTTGGTGGAGGTTATTTGGCAAGGGGGTGGGCAGGTGTGCTCCGCAACTATTGCTGTTGGCTTTCCCTTTCCAAGCAGCATCAATCCTTGCAGACTGCCTTATAGGTTGAGGCTCAGGTGCATCTGACTCCTTGGGGGTTTTCTGAGCATGCTGCCTCTGAACCAGCCAAGCTGGACAAGCTTGAACAGGTAGTAGCTTTCTAAGGCACGGATAGTGTTGACTACAGGCTTGCTTTTGCTTGGTTGCGGGGTGCTTGTGTGCCTTCAAGTCAATATAGAGTTGTCAAAGCTCTGTATTCCAAAGGTTAAATTAGCTCCCCCAATTACCCATGCATTATCTAGAACCCATCCTTGTTGCCAGTGCACTTGGGTGATTGTTAACCCAGCTGGACCCAAGACTCCATCAATCAGCTCTAGACCCCTCAAAACCAATTGCTCTGTATCTGCTCTAGTTTTTTGCAAAAGCTTGTGCAACATTGACACTCCCCCCAAGACCATGGGCCATCTTCAGGTGCCCACTGGAGAATGTGGGACCACAGATAGTCAGTGCCCTTATATTCCCAATATTGAGGTGGCATTCATCATTCCAGTCAACTTGCCGTCTTTATAAAGTGCTCATAACTACATGTTTTCACCATATATGGACCAAATCAGAACAAAAACCCCCCATAGTTCCTAACACCACTGGTAGAGGTCAGCTCATCATTTCACCATTTTATGCATGGATCAAAATCTGACACTACCAATTCCTGTCACCAAGTGCAAGGCATGATTTTTGTCAACCAAGGACTCTCTGGAGTTCAATTTACTTGCAAAGGGTCTGACCTTTTGTGATCATATTCCATATTAGGCCAAGCTAACATTTGGTGATTAAATTTTATGGAATCAGATCAAGTCTGCAATGTTCTAGTAGAGAATGCTGCACAGATGCTGCAGCTAGTGGGAAGAATGAAACTGATTCACTTCCAAAGCCTGCTGGAAGCCGTTGTGGTGGTTATTTATAGACACAGAGGCAAGTAGGCTCACCACTGGACATTTGAGTTGGAGCGGCTCAGCTGTGGGTGGAAGTCTGTAGCTTACAATAGGCTCAGAGAAGCACGTTGGCGGACTGTCTATTCCGGGGTACATTAGCTGAGGGCTTGGCATTGGTGCGGCACGCGTTTTTTGCGGGCACAATTGCAAGAATGGGCCAGAGTTTTTGCCTTTTGCGGACATTGCATGGTCAAACATAACTTTCCCTCCGTGGTGGTGGGTTTACTAATGCAGAAGCAAGTGATCAAAGCTAAGTAGTATGGATTAGGCCAATTATGGGATATGCACTGAGATTGCGGAGTGCTATGGCGCAATGAATGCTAAAATTGAAGAGGCGGCATGCGGGTTGTGAGGGATCCATAGTTATGCAGCATGCAGGATCAAGAGTGATCCACTAGGGAAAATCAACAAGGATCTGTCTTTAGTTATGTATCAGCACAACTCAATTTTTAGGGGGAATTGGCAACAGGATCATTGAATCTACTGCAGATCACCGGATTGGGTAAGGATTGGGCTAATAGTAAGGGGGATCAGTGCCGATTGCACAGAGGTGGTGGGAAAAGGAGTCTTTCATTAGCAGTTTATGTTCCATTGTTATTTGTTGTATATGTAAGGAAGCTTTTCTTTTGTTGTATGGAAGGGGGGGGAACATGATTATCATTGGAGATTGTGGAAATTATCATCATTATTGAAGATTATCATGGCAAATTATAGCTTGATTCTTTTCTTCTGTTACTTCAGAGTGTAATAACCAGCAAGGGTTTTTGGAGGTCATATTTAGGGAAATAGTTCAAGTGCAGGGCTTGTCAGGGAGTCCGCCTCGTTTATTTACTATTATTTCATCACAAGTTACATTTAGTGGCTTCCAGCTTGGATGTGGAAGCAGAGTTTGATTAGGAATTGCGGAGGTACAGGAGTGTGACTCAAGGGCTAGTGGGCTTTCCAGAACTTAGAGCAAGATTGTTGTGGAGAAGTTTATATTTTTGCAAGAATTTACCAAACATAAAATCCCTTTCCACACCCTTCCCCAGTGCATGAGGCCAAAGATGTGACTACAGAAAGTGTAGTAATTGCAAATTCTGCCAAGCCCAAGGGTTCCTGCTTGCTTGTAGCCCCTCAATCCATTTACATCATTGTCACCCCTACCAAGAAGGCAAAGAAATTTCCAGTTCCTACCAATTCTGAATCTTACAAATCAACTGGTAAGTTGAAAAGCTGCAGGATGAGAGTTTTCAACATGTGCAAACAAGGCACATGTGAAGCTGCAAGATTCAACCAAAACAAACTCCAGCAATCTAACACCTACTCCAGACCCACCTGCATATGGAAGTTTTGAGCATGCATCCTTTAAACCTCCAGTGAATCACCTACCTAAGGCGGCTGACAAGTCTGTCTCCAGCGTGGCCCCTGCAGTGTTGCAACTTTCCTCAATTATGTTCTGGTTCAATTACCAGCATCAACTGTTCATGGTGATATACGTTACCCTCCTGATTGGGTATCCCAAGCCTTTCCCATAGGTTTCAGAAAAAAGGGCAAATCTGGATTCTTCTATGTTGCCTTGCTTCAAAATTTTATGGAATGCCTTGGTGAAACTCAAAATTGGTCTGGATGAAAAGAGCTATTGAGTTGTCTTGCTCATCTTAAACATCCTACCCAATTGTTGAACATGCCAGTCTAGCTTCTTGCAATGTGATGAGTCCAATCCAAGCCCTAGGTAACAATTCTTCAATCAGACAATCCTTCAAGGCCACCAGTAACCTTAGGGAGATCATCAAGACTAGTCCGGCTGCATGCAAAATGGCTGTAGGTGTAGCACTTTGTACAAGAACACCTATATTTCCACAAAGAAATGCAAAATGTTTAACATTTTCTCCTCCTTATCATATGGAGCCAGTTTTGAATTCTGCCTTATCTTCTTGGTTTTGCAACCTTCATGAACGGTCAAAGGCCCTTCAAGCAAGTTGTGATGGTTCATCTTCAGGTATGAATTCATCTCATTAATGCCTGATTTATCAGTGAATTCAGACAATGCAGCTAAGTATATAATATATATCAACCTCTTTCAGCAAGCAATTTCATGTCTACCAAGGCTTTGGCTCCACAATTGGAATTTGCCCCACCTTCAAGTGTGAAAACATACCCTACCAAATTTCAACCAGTCAATCTGGACATGTTGGATTTTTCCTCCAGTTGCAACCAGTCTGGCAAGATTTACAATATGGATTAATTGGTCAAATCCACACCCACTCTTCAATTACTAGGTCCTGAAAGGCCTTTGCTCACAATCAATGCGGATTTGATGGGATTTGCTGTGTTGGAGGATGCCTAACATAAGATCATCATTTCTTAATTTTTTTCTCTTGAATATTCAATTGAAGTGTCACATTTGCTCACAAGGAGATGTGTGTAATGCTCAATTTCTATGCTAGGAGACCATCCACAATTGATAAATATATTGGCTACGGGGGAGCAATATATTTGCTTTTGACAGTCTCTTTCTAAGCCAGGTACCTCTTGGCTCCTGGGGAGCTATATGTTTTTTTGTGACTGTCTCTTTGTAAGCTTGATACCTATTAGCTCCTATTGAGCAAATTCAAATTGGTTCCATGTTTTATGAAAAATTTGGTAAATTGCTTGAGGAGAACCTGTGTATTGCCAAGCCAAACAATTATTAGTGTTTCAGGGGGGGGGGAGTCAAGTTGTATTATTTTTCTCTGGCAGTCTTGTGGATAAGTGTGTAAGGAGCATTCAAGCAACATGATATGACAACATAGGACCAGATCAACAAATGGGCCCTGTGATTTTGGTATTAGATAATTCACATTGGACATTAAGGTTATATCAATCAGGCGGTAGAAATACAGATTGAAATATTTCAGTACATCAGGCAAAAAAGAAGCTACAGATCTATAGTTCAGCTGTCAAGGCATATAAGAGCAAAGGTCTCATAATCTATTTCTTTATTTATTTCACTAGCATTGTATCTCATCCAGGTGCAATGAGATAATATTTTGCTTGATTACATTTACAATAATGTTTTTTTCCTGGGCTATTGTTGGCAATGTCACACCCATGTGGTAATTTTCTAATTGCGCAAAAGGTTGAGAGTGATGGGAAGAGGGCAAAGGATTAAACGGCTTTATAGAGAATCAGTTATCTGTGTGATGTGCCTTATTAGGGCTAACTTGGGAATGTTTGAATAATACACTCTACAATACTGTAATTACCAGCACAAGCAGTAAGCTTCAAAGCAATGATGCTGTTTTCTTTGATTCCTTGGAGGTACAACAGATGATATCATTGGCTATGGCCATATTTGATTCCTCAGTAATGCAAGAATCAAGTAAGTCAAACTTGTTGGGACCTTGAGATTTGATATTTTTCCATTCACTTAAAGGAATCCATGTCATATTGGAGAGTGAAAATAATTCATTGATTTAAAAAACCAAGCTGGTAAAAAGGTGCTTGTCAAGCGCCTTGACTTGAGTTGGGCTATTTGTTTAGGCAACAAAAGGCTCTGGATGAAATAGAATTTGAATTGAAAAATGAAAGGTTCCAATGTCAAAGGAAAACTGGGGCTGTTGAGGAGGGCTTGTAGGTTTGCAAGCCTGTAAAAATTAGTTAAGCATGCTATTGGGAGGGCTCCTATGCAATATGGCTAAGTTATTAACAATGGTTGTAAAGGGTGATATGATGCAGTGACAATATATCAAGTATCTAACTACTCACCTAGGCAGTGGTTTGTAGATGTTTTCAGGACATTACCCATGAGGCGCTCCATGGAAAAAGCCGCCATGCATGGAATGGTCCAAATTTTTTGAGGCAATAGGGAAGGTGAAAAGCCTCATGGTGATTTGGAGCCAACGTGGACTTGGGGAAAAGAATCAAACAGCTTTTGATGTACTTGTATACAAGATGGTGATACTTCTTAGCTTTATCTTTATCTATTGTTTGCTTCAGAGAAATGTTAAAAAGAGAGACTAAATGTGGAAAATTGTGGAGTAGCAAATGGCTTTTGGGTTGAGTGATGTTCCAGAATGCAGGCGGTAAAAGTGGCAACAGAATAGTGAACAGATTCCACCACTCATCTGCCTTCAGGCATCCATATGAAGCTTTTCCAAGAGCTGAGATGGGTTGCTTGATCCACATTGGGATGTGAACTATTTTCAGGTTTTGACTTATATGATGAAGCTTTGTGATTGAAGACTATTTTACCATCCAAAGAACAAACCCAGAAGCCTTCCCTTGATCTCCCTTCAGGCAAAAGTTTGGTATTTCTTGAATTGGTAATAGTTCAAAACAATTTTTCCCCAAAAGATATCTTTTCAGATTGGGGCAAGGGAGGACTAGCTGGTCTCATCAAAGGATCTACTTTCATTGAGTCCACTAGTAATTTATGCAACTCTAAAGTTGGAACTTGTGTTGATTCTTGGTCATCCTGAACCTCAGAAATTAGCCAAAATCTTGTACACTACCAATTCAAAAGTCCTAGACTAGAATTGTGCATTAGGTGGACAACATGATAATCCACAATATTACTATACAAAAGCTCCAAGAAAACTGAATATCAATTACCATGATCATCAAGTATCTTTTTTTCAGCTTTGAGATTGAAAGCCTCCAACAATTCTTTTGCCTGGTAATGATAATCCTCAGGGGTGCACAATGGCCAAAATTCTTTCTGAATGGGAATATCATTTAAAATGTTTTGCCATTGCAGTGGCAAGCTCCAAGGCTTGGCGTAGCATGGGTAGATTGGAAAAAAGAGGTACCAGGGCAGCAAAAAAAATTTTTCCTTGTGAGTGTTGGTTGGTTCTGGATTAAATAAAGGCCAGGATCCGGAATATCCTGTTAACTTTTTCAAGAGATGGCTCTCTAGGCCCAGGTGCAATTCCAGGAATAAAAATATTTTCAGCGCAATAACGTATAGAAACCAGGAGACTCAAACAAACTAGAATAATGAAAGTGACTGAAGCATGTTTGCTGGATCCACAATCAACATATGGATGTATGGCAGGCATGAACATGCCAAAGTTTATGTTGCTAGCATTAGCTGTGAACTGATGCCCATCTGGACCACAAAACTCATTCCAGATGCAGGAATTGTGAATATTGGACAATGGCATAGCAGCATCATATGAGATTCAAGACCTATCAGCTGTTGTAGCCAGAGCATCTTCAATTCCTGGCCTGGAAAAGATGTGCACCAACCAACTGTGAAGGTTGTGAAATGCAAAGTGGTGCACTGGATAGTGGTGAGACTATTGATAACAAAACCAATTGGCTCCACAAGTTAACTTTACAGAGGCTAAATCCTAAGAGATCTCAATTTATATCTACTATATAGTAAAAATATTGGGTCTTGCTCAGGGTGCTTATCCGGCTGGGCAGCCCAGGGGCTTGCCCACACCCAATGGGTTGGACGCTGGGTTTGGGCTTACCCCTTGGAAGAAAAACAAATTTTCAGGAAGCCCAACAGGCTTTGGCAATTGGACTTGGTCAGGAAAACTATATTTGGGCTGCTTGGAAGGCACCCATTAGCAATTAAGGAAGGGTTTTGGGCAGATTCTTCATGCATCAAGGGAGGTGCGTTGGTGCATATCTGGTGTTTAATGAGTGTGTTGAAAGGAATGGATGGTGCAGCCACCTTCAAATGGGTGAAACCATGAACTCAAAGTTGAAGAATAGGGATTGGTGTTGGGGTGATGTCAGGATGAGTCAGATAGACCTGGGGTTTGAAGAGCTGCAGGGGAGCACTAACTTCCCTTGCTTCAAGCTACCAGTCCCTCACCTCCCTTGCTTTGAGCTACCAGTCCCTCACCTTCCTTCTCATTCAACCAATTGGTGTTCTCTGCTTGCAAATCTTCCATTGTTGCATGAGAATCAAGGACAATGCCTTCAATGACCAACAAAGGGGATTATGTTGCGGTGTCAGTGATCAAGAATCAAACAAACAAAGGCAGTCAACAAGCAATGTGTGGGACTTCTTTGAGCAAAAGAAGACAGGTAAGTATGATTTGGCTGGGTGCATGTCTGTTAATTAATTTCTAATCAAATCATGTTTCATATCATCAGGCAATGATTTATGGGAAATCTTCAAGTCTTGCAAGGCTTTTTCTTGTTCCCAGACAGGGAATTCTGGGTTAACTCACCTTTGCTGTCATTAGGAGAGATGCGTCTGGACCACTGTTACAAATGCTATTGAATCCTCAAAAGGGGAAAGTTTTGACTTGTTAGTTTGACCAGAAGACTGCAAGATTGAAAATGATGCAGATGATTTTCAAGCATGAGTATCCCTTCATGATAGATGAGCATGAAGGATTCAAGGCATTTTTATAGAAAGTAAAACCATTATTTCAAACAATTAATCAACATGCTGTTGAAAGTGAAGGGATAGAGTTATGCAATAGTTCAAGGAGTCAATCCATACCATGCTCAACAAAGTAGAATGAATTGCACTTACAACCTATTTATGGACATCCCAAAATAATGGCTACATGGTTGTCACTGGTCACTTCATAGATAATAACTAGCAAATCAACAAGAAAGGTTTATCATTCAAACAACTTTCAGCTCCACATACTGAAATTGCAATCAGTGAACAACTAGCCCAGACCCTTCATGCTTGGAACTTGATGGATAGATGCTCATTTATCACTACTCATAATGCAATCAACCAACTACGTAATTTACCTCTTGAACATCCAAACAATGCATTAGAGCTGGGTGGAAAGTTTCTTCATGTTTAATTTGCAGCTCAAATCCTCAACCTTATTGTGAAAAATGGCTTGAATGTTTCTTTTGATGCTATCAATAAGCTTGGATCCAGTATTAAGTTTGTAAGGGGTTCTCAATCAAGAAAATAGCAATTTGAACATTCCATTCACATAAATTGTTGGCATCTCACAAAACAAACTGAACAAATCTACTATTGACGTTGGAACAAGATGTAACTCAACCTTTGTAATGTTCTCTTCTGCATTTTCATACAAATTAGCATTTCAGCATCATCATATTTCAAACTCACAGTTTTTAGACTGCCCCTTTGAGGCTGGATGGCTTAAACATGGATGAAGGAATTGTTTGAAATTTTTCAACAAGCAACAAATGAACCTTCTGGTACAAAATAATCAACTTCTAACCTATATTCTCTTATTCTGAAGGACATAGAATATTATCTGGAAGCTTCATCTTAAGAGGTTGGAAATGATCATATTGCCTCAATAGGTCAGCCAATGATTGATAAATTTTGCAAGTACTGGTCCAACATCAATGAATTGCTAGCTTTTGCAATTGTTTTTGATCCCCACTATAAGTTTCAATACATAGAGTTACACCATGTGAAAGATTATAAATACTAAACCAGTTCATAATTACATACAAGACCTCAGAAAAAAATACATCTATTGCTTGAATCTTATTCTCCCAAATCAACAGTGGAAAAACAAAATTTAACTTCTAGTGAAATTGTTGAAAAATCCTATATAAATTCCAAATCAGATGGTTTTAACAATTTTGTACAAAAAAAACACAATTTCAATTAAGAACTCCTTTTTGCTAGATTAGGTTTATCTTTTCAAGAATCTTTGGTTGAAATACTGGAAAGTAATTCTACATTTAGCTTACTCAACTGGTGGAAAGAAAATTCATGTTGATTTCCAACATTAGCTCATTTATCTAGGACAATGTTTATGGTCCCAATGACTTCTATTGCATCAGAATCACTAAGACTCATCTCCTTCCTTTATTGAAGGTTTGTGTGATAATTAATTCATTTTAATTTCTACTCTTTTTAAGCCTTCTCAACCAGTGGTTGTGTTTTGGATGATTTCAGAACAAAACTGACTGCAAAAGATTAAATATTATTTCTCCAGCTTTCCTGTCTATCAATCATAAGTGATTCTTTTGCCCCCACACCTGCATGTTTCCATGATTTTAAAGTGCATCACCCTTTTCCAAAATTGCACTGAGTTGTTTGAAAGTGCAGCAAACAGCTTCTAGTTGGAAAAAAATTTGGGGGCCAACAAACTGGCCCAAACCCACAGAAAGCCAAAACTTTGGGTTTGAAAAACCCTTGAGTGTACCCAGTCCACCAAAGCCTGCTTATCCGCAAGCCAGTTTGGGGCTCACCAAAATGGGTGGGCCCAACCCAATAAGCACCCTAAGGCCCTGCACCCTTGACAAATACAACCATTTTTGGTCTTTGTCCTGCATGCTCTATTCATTTTCCAACCTTGAGGATGCATCTCTTGCATCTCTTAGCTTTTGCACCAAGCAAAACCTTACAATGGGCAAACTTTCATCTCCACATTTGGTGCAATCATACTAGTATTTCAATAAAAAGATTGGTTTTTCAAGGCTTGGGGAATACCAACTGATGCCAACCACCTTAAAAACCATTCAGCAGCCAGAGTGGTTGTCTGCAAGCTGAGCTGCATACTGGATGCAGTCTGTGTGCATTTAGTTCACCCAAGCCTTTTCACTAAGCAAAAGGCTTCCCTTCCTGTTTTTGGTTGCAATAGGCATTGGTAATTTATATATTTTGCAAGATGTTCCAAGGGATCACTTGAGGAGGAGGGAATTGGGAAAGGTTTTGTAAGGGTAAAGGAGAGCTAGAGAAGAACCACAATTTGGCTTAGTCAATCAGGAATTGCTGGGAATGGAATTGACAGCACCAGAAATGTATGAAGGGAAAACAAAGTGTTATGTTGAAGAAAATTTTTATTTGGCATGGGACAAGGTGTTCATGAAAAAAAATACAAAGCAGGAAGGATTAGGAAAAATCTTATGTCAAAAAGAAAATCTTCTTGGTGATCAAATACCAAGCTTGTTGTGAATCCTAACATTTGAAACTTATGTTCAAAATTTTAAAAATTGCTTGATCATGTTTAAAGTTGCATCCAAGTCAAAAGAAATTCACACAATTCAAAAAAAACAGCTAATGAATCATCCCCTTCCAAAAGCCCTGTTTAAAATTTTTCCACAATTGGTTTGTCAGTCAGTTCCTTTGAAAGGGATGTAAGAAATGTTTTTCATTCAGAATAACCCTCTGAGGCATTTTAATTGTTCTTCATCTTTGTATTTTGAGTACAGTTAATTTTACAAGTAGTTTTCAGCATATGCATCTTTCAAAAGTTTCTGTTGAGCCAGAATATATTTTCAGGATTCTGTGGTTTATGAAAGCAATTTCCATTCTGGAAAGAATGTATTAAAGCAAGCTATCTTTTGGGTAATGCTTCAATTTGGATGACAATTTGGTCAAGAAGGGGGACAAATTCTGATAAGCAGTCCTTCATTGAGGCTTGAATAGTCCAATTTGGCAAGATATTAGGGTCACTGGTATCTTTTCTGCAGTCATAGACAATATCAACCTGTTCAAAAAGGGATTCAAATGTTGGATTCTTTACAAATATTTTACTACTTGGACATAGCATTGATGATGTGGTTGCGCTTTCCAAAGATGGCACTCTTGCATTCAAAAATTAAAGAAGTGACATGAAGTTTCAATAGAGCTAAATTTAGCATGAAACTTCTGTTTAAATTTATCTTGAAGCCTCAATGCAACAATGTAACCGCTTGAGCAATGAATATTTTATGCAGACCCTCTGTATGGATAAAGTTTCTTCATTTTTTTCAACCAGGCTTTGACAATTGCTGTTGGATGAATGCCTAATATTTGGGCATGATGTTGCTGTTTTTGATGCCAGCATTTTGCAAGACAATTTGAGATTAAATGAAGTAGCACCAACAGAATTATTCAACAAAAATCTGACAAATTACATTTTTGAATTTTCAGGATGAAAAGTATAAACTCTCCTGATTTAATTAACAACATGAAAGTGCCTGCATTCTCCTTAAAGTGCATGGAATCTGAAGTATATGGAAATTTTGAATATGTCACTGTACTTTCAAAACCATCAATTGCATTTTTTTTCAAATATTGTGTAGAAATATTTTTTCTTTGCCTTGGTCTTGGAAGAAATACATCCAGGGCTTCATCTGTTTCAAACAAAATCTGTTGCTGGGCAGGAAGATGAACATATAGCCTTAAAACAAACGGTAAAGGAGCCAAAAAAATTAAATGAAAAACCCCTCCAACACACCTCTGGTGCTGCTACCATCTGTCTTGAATGCTTAAATTAGTCTATTTAATTCAAATCTGAAGTAGTCTGATTAATTCAGGGGCCAAAATTATATTTGCAAGCCATCTGAGTTGCAAATGGCCGTTTGCAACCCATCTGAGTTGCAAGCAGTTATTATATACATATGGTATTGCAAGCTTGTCTGGGCACATGCCCAAGTCGCGCTTGGCACAGTGCCCAGCGGGCTTGAGTGAGTGCCCAGCAGGCTTGGGTGAGTGCCCGGCGGGCTCAATTTCTGCTTCAGGTTGCGCTGCAGATCTGGGGACACAGCCAAGTTCCGCTTGGCCAAGGCCAAGCTGTTGGCACCCCCCCCCCCCCTCCCTCCCTTCCTTCCTTGCTCCCTCACTCCTCTCACCATCACTTGTGCTTTTGCCTCAACCAACGGAACAATAGTTGGTTTTTTTTTATGTTTTTAAATTTGTTTTTTCTATTTTTTTTTTGGAGAAGGCAAAAATGATTGAAAGAGATGCAAAACCTGCAAAGATGACCTCAAAGACAGTTTGAATGGCAATGATTAGTTGGAGATTGAGGCCAACCAAGAACTTACCCAAGGACTCCTCAAGGAGCTCCAAGGTTTGAATCAAAGAACCAACCAAAAGAAGGCCATTCTGAAAGCAAAATTGAGTTTGGAAAAAAACTGTAAGCATCATAAACAATTGAATTACTCACAAGGAACACAAACAAAGCGCAATCATCAAGCTGGAAGTTTGCAAGCTTATCCACAAAAATGTTGTAGGGACTGGCATGAAGGTGAGTGAGACAATAAAGACTTTCAAAGTCTCACATTGTCAAGTCCAACGCATCAAGAACAAAGATCCAAATGCGGCTAAGGTCAACAAAAAAAAACTGGGGAAGTTTACCAATGAGATGAAGACAACCATCCTATTCCAACATGAGCAGCAATCAACCACCACCCTCCATGAGCTTCAGGAATTCCTCCAAGATAAGTTCAATGTAGGTGTTTCAACCCAGGCTATCAGTAACCTGATCCATGACATGGATATATCATGGAAACAGGTTACTAATATTCCAGCTTCCTGGAATAAGCCCCAGCTTATTGAGCAAAGGGCCAATTTTGTCCAACAACCTAGGTTGGATCTGGAGAAGACAATTGTTTTTGTTAACCCCAGAAAAATCCCACAATTTCTTTATGCATTTTCAGCAGCTTTACCATCCATGCACTGACTTTCAAGAAATTAGGGGGCCAGTTTCATCTTACCCCAATTAATATTTTATTTTATTTTATTTTATTTTGTTTTTACTTTTTGACTTTCAAAAAAAAAATACAGTTTTTCAGTTATATCCACATGTTTAGAAAAGAAATAAAAAATGTTCAAATTTTTGCCCCCAATCATCAATTTGGTGGGCGTGGCCAATTGGATTGGGTATTGGCCAAGCCAAACTTTGGCCCAACCCACCCAAACTTGGGTGTGTGCCAAGGTGTACTTGGCTATGTGCCAAGTGTGCTTTAGGGGGTGCCCAATGCACCTTAGCAAAAATCAGGATAACTTGGGCATGTGGCCAGACAAGCTTGAACTACCATATGTATATATTTTTTCAAACTTTTTTTTAACCAAAAATAAATTAATTAATTACTTTAAAAGTAAAAATTTAAAGAAATACAAATAAATAAGTTCAAATGAAATGAAACAAATAAATAAATATATATATATATATATAATTAATTAATTCAAAAAAATTAATTGATTAAAAAAAATTAATCAATTAATTAAAATTGATTAAACAATTCAAATTAATTAATTAATTAAAAATTAAATGAATAAATAAAAGAATAAGTAAAAAATAAATTAATTAAATAAGGTAAATATAAAAAAAACATTTTATTTTTTTTTGCCATTCACAACCCACCTGAGTTGCAAATGGCCGATTGCCACTCAAGTGGGTTGGGAATGGCCGTTTGCAACCCATTTTGGGTTGCAAATTGCGTCATGCAACCCCTTTTAGGTAGTGAACAGGGGTTGCAAGGTAGTGAATTTAACATTGCCCTAATTCAGGTCTTTACCAAAATGAACAATGAAAAGATCATAGCCCTCATAAATGTTTTTGTAGAGGTATTTGACTGCAAAGATACCTGCACATATGTCCACATTTATGTGGAATTGGCATTTTGCAAAAATATGAGGATTGTATGGCCCCTCAAAGGAATTGGCAATGAAAACATTTTCATGATTCCCCCTTAGTGAAATTGTAGGTCCAATTCAGGGTCTTCTATATTTGGCAAAACTGTTTTTACTGCAAATTCCCATGGGACAAAAAGCTTTGGGGTTTTTTTTCTTGCATTTGCCATTATCCATCCAAGATGACCCCCTTTTTCAAACTCCATGTACCATGTCTCTTTTAACTGCTTGAAAAAGGTTTGGCTCTGTGTGCATGTGTTGATCAGGTATCTTTGCAAACACAATTCTGTCAATTTCTTCAGATGTTCTTTGATTGGTGATCATGGTGAAGCACTACTGAGATTTCAGCATGAGGCAGAATTCCTGTCTGAAATTCTGTTACATGAGTTTTTCCCATTTTCAATCCAAATATTACATCCATGAGTTTTGAATTGAAGACCTGTGTTACTGTATCTGGTTATGGTATGGAACAGGTTGGTCATTTTACTGACGAGGTGGGTGGTGGGTCCACTACTGAGATTGTGTGGACCTGTGATTCTGTATCAAAGAATTATGTCCTCTATATCAAGCATGGTTGGACACAGAATGGTACCTCTTGGTTGGGGATGGTTATCAATCTGTGCAGTTCCAGGTTGGGGATTGAGAAATTGTTGATGATTAAGAATAGGATGATTACATGTGGTTGGATTTCTCAAGTGATGGTAATGAGAATTGTGAAGAATGTCATAAGGATGTCAGGGTGTGATTTATTTTGAACCACCATGAAAGGCGCTGAAAAATTTTCTCTTTTCAGATTTGGAAAACAAAACATGGTTCTTTCTTGCAGTGAAATCAAGGATATCAAAAATGTAGCTTGTGGTGCGGCAAAATAAGGAAATGCAATTGCAGGTGGGATTTTTGCAGAATAGCCTACACCCAAGCTCTTTGATGTTACACTTAAGGTCCTCAGCAACATCCCCCTGTTAGACTGCTGTCTGTTACATGTCTTGCAGCTCCTTGATGCTACACTGAATGTGTTCTCCACACTTCAGGTGGGTTAGGTATGTACACACAGGGGTTTGTGCAATACTCAGAAAAATAAAGCAGGTACAAACCTTATGGAGTATAAGTACATGCAGATTATGTTGTACAGGTACTTTCAGCTTATGTTGTATAAGTGCATTCAGATTATGTTGTATAATTAAATGAAGATATATGTATATTTACATGGAGGGAAAACAGAAAGCAGACACCTCAATAAAAAAAATACATTCAAAAAACAGAGACTTGTATATTCACATGGAGGAAGAACAAGTGCAGACTCCACAAAAAAAAACATTGAGATGCTGGGCTTGAACCCTCAAGGCTGAGAAGTTGAGTAAAGGATGCAGGAACAAGGCAAATGACACGGGTATTTACCAAGGGTGCAGGACTCAATTTGTTAAAAGGTTGCCCTTGAAATTTCTTTCAAGGGCAACCTTTTTCCACAAAGGCATCATGGTTTATCAAATGGTCCTGATGTCCACATTGTTGGTGATTATAATTTAGAAAATTGGCAAGGGAAATACAGTCCAAATGGCTCAAGGTTGAAACATGAGAAGAAGGGACCAGCAAGCCTCATGAACCTTTGGAGCTTTGGATGGTCTTGTGGTGAAGGACTGAGGAGGTGCAAGCAGCTGGCATGGTGGTGTAACTGGTGGGGAGGCTGGAGGCCACTGGTAAAACTGCTTTCCCTGCTTTTCTACCATTGCTACTTAGCTTACCCATATGCAATCCTCAATTTACAACTCCCTTGAATGATTGGATTGCTTCCTCACCTGAACATCACACCCAGGCTATTCAGGTAAACTCTTGATTTGTCTTACAATGGCAAAGTATTGATACTTGAATCTTCTGCATTTGAATTCGGTACATATCCCCACCAGAGCAAGTTTTGAGTTGCTTGCTTGCAAGCTTCATCAAGGAAGCTCTATTGGATCTTTCTCTTTTCTCTAGTTAAATTTATCTCCATTCTTAAATCATAGAGCTGATGCACAGTCAATGTGTACAATGCACAATCACTGTGCAGTGGAGTTTGGTCAAAGCTCAACCTTTGCTTGCTGAAAGCTTGACCTGAGCTCCTTGTTGATGCCTGCTAGCAAGTGTTGTTAATTTTACCATGGTGCCCCACTGTTTTTACACTCCAATCAACCCTTTAGCCAATCATCCTTGATACCACCCCTTAAACTCTGGTACAAACAGATTTGGCGTCTATGGAGGGTTTTGAGACATTGTTGGTGTGCCAAAAAAGTGTTGTGCTGCAAACCTAACTTTGAAAATTCAAGTACTAGGAACATGCCATGCCAAGAAAATCAATCAATCACCTCAACCACAAACATTTAGAAGAAATACATGTAATAAACCACATGGTGCTCAAACAATCAGCAAATCATGTGATCAGCACTCAACAAAAATCAAAAGTAAATTACCAGTCCATAAATAATTAAACCTTATTAAGAATAACAGCACACACAAAAAAGGGCAAACAACCTCTCCCCAGCCCAGGTTGCTCTACAACCCATTTTTAGGCCCTCTCCTGGTCCAGCCCTTCAAAGAACCCTATCTTTTGGAATGCAGAATATTGGCATAAGGAGAGGTTTCATGTTGGTTGCTAGCAAGCATCATTAAGAAAGTTTGTGGTGTGTTTTGGATCAAACATATCTGATCAACCACTTGATAAATCTCTACCAATAATTCAAATCCACCTGGTTCAGTCTACAAGAATCCTATCAATTACAGGGAACAAACACTCTAGACCTGATCTGAGACCTCTATTCAAAGTCTCAAAGAAACCAGCCATTCATTGAAAAAAAACTTTGTGCAGACTAGCTACAGTTGGAATGGACAGGCCATTCAAACCACCTTAGAAAGTAGCCAGGGTTTCTTTGAGATTGATTATTTAATAGTCATAAACCAAAAGAATGACACAATATCAGCTTGCAAACCCAATCCAGCATTGAAGAGGCGAAAAGAAGGGATCCTTTTCTGATACTAGAAAGTACCAATTTGTAAAATGAAGAGAATTGAAGGCAGGAAGCAAAAGCATAATCAGGATGGAAAAGAAAACTCTCAACCAGCCTCAGAGATGTTGTAACCTAAATGGGATAGAATTTGTAAGCCCAACTAGGTTACAAATGTGGATACTCCATCATGATCCAAAATCCTACTAAAATTGCCTTGACAAGAGCCATACATAAATGGTGGTGGAAATATATACATAGTTTCTCAACAGGTTATGAGCCCAGTCTAGTCTGGCAGGGATGAATACAGCAAATCTTATGCAAAGCCCTATTCCACCTGGGCCTTTTGAGCACTCATAGCACAGCAATACACATGATTCCCCCTATCCACAGTCTTGACCTATCTTCAATCTTCATTGTATGCTTACATGTGAATCTCAAGTCTCTACTACTTGCTCCTCACTCTACCTACTGTTGCAGATGGCAAGTGAACACACAATCATCACCAATTACTTTTTTCCCTTTTCTCTCTTTTTTTCCTTGCTTCTTTCATCTACTTCTGACTGTTTTTCCCATAATTGACAGCTCCACTTATGGCCTCTAACCAACAAGTTCCCCTTAGCTTGGAAGGGTCTCTGTGCGCAGCCTTGGTCTCATTGGCCAAACATCTTGAAGGGCCAAGAGACGCATCAGAGGGCAACAAGGACATTGAAGGAACTCAGCAGGCTTTATCAACAAGAAGACATGCAATGTAGTCAATTTCCAGCACTACAAAACAAGGAATCAACACATGGGCTGGCAGGAACAGCTTGTTCAGCCTGCAGGGCCCCACACCAAGGCAACAACACCTCCCACACCATTTTAATTTCAAGGCTGTGAAAGTTTAGCTGTAGTAGCAAAGTCTCTGCAACTGGGTAATTACTTGAGCCATTCCAAGAATCCAGACAGACCACCCATTGACACCCAATAGCAAACATCTCAGGCAGTGGGTACAGGACCTGAGAGAAATCAGCAGGGACGTCACTTCAATAACAGTCAATTTCTCTGGATGGCAAACACCAGCCACATATACAAGAAAACTGCCTGGGCAATCATCCTTGTATTGATTGATGGCTCCCTAGCATATAAGGCTCTGGAGTTGGGCCAGCTATCAGCACATGTTCTAGACCTGAAATCATTGTCTCAAGTCAGCGAGCAGGTTGACCCAGCTCCAAATTTGGTGGAAACTTCTGTCATTCAAGTTTTATGACCCCTACAACACCATGAGTGTCTTTACCATCTAGAAGGACTGGCCCTGAAAATGGAAGGACATCAACACTGCATGAACAATGACACCCTCTTGTTGCCATTGTGGAGAAAAGCATCCTGATTGGTTCTAAGTTGCAGGATGAGCTTGACAGAAGGATTGAAGACATGGTTCAATCAGACAACAACACCCCCCCCCCTCCCAGCTTTGCCTCAGGTTTTTCAGACAATTGACATGGTCTGACAAAACCAAGCTCTGGAGCCAGACCACCAAACATATCCCCCTGAACTGGTACCAGAAGAGGTGGTACAGAAGCACTGGCCTTTCATGCGGCCCATGCAAACCAATGCTGGAACTAAAGCCCCAATTTTCACTGATAAACTGAGTCACTTATGAAACATGCTAGGATTTGTGGGCAACTCAAACCACCTGACCAACTTTTCAATGCCCAGCCAATCAGTGGTAGACCAGCAATGTCCTACCCACTAGTAGTTGCAGTGTACCCACCGGTGGGCATACATGGTGTTGTGGCTGGGCATGATCTTGGTCATGGGAATATGCACTTGAAAGGAACAGATCAATGCATACTATCAGTCAAGATACAAATCATGGGAAAAAAACAGTAACAAAGCAAATATGCATAATACTTGTACAATTTCTGAAATTTCCTTATTTTTTTTCTTCTTCACTTTTGCTTACAGAAATGCAAACCTAGGAGACAGGTAATCATCATGTATCACACAAATCCATGAAAAAAAAAATATACTTGTTTTATTCTGTCATCCTAGCACAAGCAAGTACACATGGGACATAAAACCTACAGCCAGTGTCACCCAGGCAGTCTTACACCAGGTCTCTAACACCATCCCTTACAAAATGATGGGCAGATTACTACAGCCTGTGCCCCCCAGCGGCTGACACAGGTGTCACACAACCACCCCACGTACTATAGACCAATCTTAGATGATTGTGAGTGCAAAGGAAGAGACTGAGTGCAAAGGCAAGTGCAAGGTAGTGAGGATAACTGCAAAGTGTAAAATTATGATGGGGTGAGTCAACAAAGAGCAAGAGGGGAGAAATGTTCCAATGGAAAGGAAACCAAAGTCAAGCCCAATGTGATGACTGGGTTTAGCAAAATGTGAGAACATCTGAAACTAACTTACTGAGAAGACAATCTTCAGGCAGGCAATGCAGCCTCTATAAGCTAATCCAAAGGTGACTAGATACAACCTGATAGATGGCTGGCTGGCTACAGCACGGAGGCATTTAGGCAATGAATGACATGAACGGAATGGGAAATGAAATAACAGTACAGTTGTTTCCAAGGTTGAAGCGTAGGTGCAAGAAAATAGATTCTGAGCATACAAAGACCCAGCAGATGGGACTGGAAGGAATGACATGTGAAACACTGCAAATGTGAAGATGTATTTTATGCAGGATAAGGGACTAGTCCATTTGCAAACTACACAGTTGGTGTGGCTATCTAGGCATGGGTGCAAACTAGTGTGAGTGTGTGAAAAAGAATGGAAGTCCAAGGGTTGATGATACCCAGGGTAGAAGACCAAAGCTCAAATGGAAAGTTGACCGGAGTAGGGTTGACTGCAAGATTTGCAACCATATACTGTGTTAGTTGCCAAGATTGGAAGTTTGTTACATGAGCCAGAGGAGGTAAGCAGGAGGCACCATTAATGTTGTGCTTTGTTTGTGTCACACTTAGGGACTGAGATAGCTGGTACCAAGTGTAAAGACATATGGTAACGCGTTTTGCAAATTGTATAAAACCATACCCACAAATAGCCATAGATACTAGACTATAAACATAATCTATGGATTATGCTACTAAACTAAAATCCTCATGTATATAGTCTAGCCTCACCCGCTGACCAGAGAGGACTTTCCTCATCAGAGTTTGAGTCCAACATTGGCAGCGGGTGAAGCTAATTTTGTGGCATTGGTGATCTGGGCAGATCACTTAACACATATAAATCATAACAGGTTAAAAGCCGGCTGACCACCAACCATTGCTGCTGATTACGGACCAGCCTGAGTCGACCGCCAGTAGGCTTGTTTTTGTTAGTCCGCCGGTAGGTGGATAGAATTTTTCCAAGACATACTTGTAGACAGTGACAGGTCCGACGAGATCAGACCGCGGCAGCGTTCAGAAGAATCGTTGCTTTACTCGGCAACAGAAGGGAGATTTGTGCCAGATCTACCAAACATGAGTGCACCATCTATCGAATCACTCCTTGAAGTGATTAATAACTTACAAACCAGAATTAAACGGTTGGAGAGAAACCAACCATCACACTTTGTGCCACAATCGGCCAAACAAGACAATGTTGACCCGGTTACAAGGAAGTTTTTTGAAGACCCCGTTGCAGTCCACAACACTATGAACCCAAAGAAGACTATCTTGTCTTTTGATGGATCCAACTACTCCCAGTGGGAGGGGGCCATTGATTGGTGTAAGACTCCAAACGGTGCTAGGCCGTGGCAGTTCTGCGGAGGGGAAAGGTGCTGTTTAGGCTGCCCTCCTGAGTGTTACAAAAATATTTAAATGTAACCGAGATCAAGGTCCAGAACCTGGTAAATGAGGAATCAAGGAGTAGAGGATAAAGATGATAATAGTTTGGTAGCAACGGAACAGCACTATCTGAGACAAGATTATGCAGGGAAAACTTGAGCAAATGAAGTTAAAGTCTTCCTAGAGTTCAAAGAACAAAAGCTGTTGTGTGTAAATAACGCCCACAAGCTAATAACTCTGGTTGTCAGCAGAAGATTGGGGATGATCAACTCAAACCCAAGCAACCTCCAGGTTCTCAATGAACCTACCCAACTCTCCTCAATCAAGCGCTTGAAGGGTACCAGATAACTGAGGGTGGCTGTACAAGACAAAGCACAATGTTTAAGAAGCTCTAAAACAAACAGTAACTGATTTGAAGCAAGGATAACCTCAACACTTCTCAAGGGACTCAAGAGTAGGCTGGCAGAATGCAACTCCAAAGAAGCTAAGGGGAGGTATAACACTCCAGGTCTTAAGCTTAATAAGACCTCTTCAATCAATTGTGATTGGCTCCAGAAAGGTGATCAGGGATCAGGACCAGTATGGTCAGAGAAAGGGATCAATGAGTGGTATGACACACTCAAAAATTCCAACAGACAGAATTTTTCTTCAACCAGCAAGGCTATTGGTTGGTGATAAGGATCAGGGATCAAGGGTTGAGTATGGAGGCTCAAGGATCAAAGGTGTGCCGATTTCATTCTGGATCGTTCCATGTTCTGATGATTTCCAATGATGATCAAAAAGGCAGGGGAGAGCCCCTCCTTATATGGGCAGGAGGTCCTGTTAGACTATATACAACGGATTCTACAAATAGAGCGGAAAAGGGAAGGCAACCATGTGGTCACTCGCATTCATCTGTGGATGGGCGCGCGTAACAATACCAGAGTCACCCAACCCTCGTCCAAAGGCGGAAGCGGGTGGGAGAGAGAAATGAACCAAACCGACGCGGATGTCCGCGGGCGGTTGTTGGCACTCTTCCAAAGGCGGAAGCAGGTGGGAGAGAGAAATGAACCAAACCGACGCGGATGTCCGCAGGCAGTCGTTGGCACTCTTCCAAAGGCAGAAGCGGGTGGGAGAGAGAAATGAACCAAACCGCCGCGGATGTCCGCAGGCAGTTGTTGGCACTCTTCCAAAGGCGGAAGCGGGTGGGAGAGTCCCAGGAAAGGTGAAGGATGAAGTCCATGAGAGCGCGGATGGGCGGATAGGAGATTGGTTTGAGAAAGTTGAGTAAATCCTGACGGCCTTGAGATCCACGACCGATAGATCAAGTGCAATGGGAGGTTTGACGGATCCAAGGATTTGCCAAATGCTTGGGGGTGCGGTTGGGATGGATTCAGTAAATCATGGATGAGCGCCGCGCAACGGTAGCAATGAGGAGATGGGGACGCACGACAACAAAGATGAAGACACTCAACAACAAAGATAAGGATGTGCTATGACAACGGCGGAGATGACAAGCAACACGAATAAAGGATGCGCGACGCGGATAATGGAAGCGCAGCGCGCGCGCGCGGGTAAAGGACGGTTTGGATGAGCCTGAGGATAAGTTGTTCAACCGGACGGTATGTTTTGCGCAACAGTTTATGCATTGAGGTCTTAAGGCGGCCAGGGTGTCCAGGATGGGGCACCACATCTCTCCCCAACTTACAGACTGTCCCTAGTCTGCTCCTGAGTTTGATGCCATAGAAAAAAAAAGAAAGGAAAGAAAGATGATTGAAACCAAAGAATGGCCATTTGATCTTGAGAGTGGTTGAGAAAAAATTTGTCGATCCAACCAAAAATCCTAGAAGTGGCTGAGATAAAATGAAGGAGGCATCCCAAGTGCTCACACGCATGGCATGAAGTAGAGTTTTCACAAAACAACAAGGATCTTGCCCAGATGGTGCACAAATTGGGAGGACTTACTTCTGGACCAAGTTGCCTCCACGAGAGTGAAATTTCTTGACCTGATCAGCAGAGAACCTTCTAGCCATCTGAGTACCATCCAGCTCCTTTAAAAGATATGATCCACCTCTAACTTGACGGACTACTTGGTAAGGACCATTCCAGCGGTTAGAGAAAAGCTTTCCCCACTGAGTTTCCAAGGAACAATTATAAGGCAATACCAGGTCACCAGGGTTTAAAGGGTCCCTGATTTGATTCCGGTGTTTTTCTTCCCAATACTGAACTGATTTTGCTCTTGATTCCATCATCTTCTGATAAGCTTTGTTACGAATATCTTCACTCTGCTCCAGTTGCTTTGATCTGGCCACTAATAGGTCAGTAGTTGAGGAAACTTGTTCCCAGGGGATGCCCAAGAAAGACTCCATCTCAAGATCAAGAGGAAGAACAGCCCTCTGACTAAAGATGATTTCATAAGGAGAATAACCAGTGGTTTGCTTGGTGGAAATTCGATCAGAGAAGAGGACCAACGGGAGAAACTTTTGACAATTCTTGCCACTTTCACCAGCCAATTTGACAAGAGCAGCCTTCAAAGGAGCATGGCCTCTTTCCACCATGCCTTGTCCTTCAGGATAATAGGGAGTAGTAACTCTATGTTGTCCAGGGAGCAATTGGATCATTTCAGCAAGTTTTCCACCAAATTCTGAGCCACCATCCGTAGAATAAGATTGGGCCAAGCCATAACGCATTGTCCAAGTCTCATGAAGGAAAGCTGCTACTGATTCAGAGCTGAGGTTCTTAAGAAACTTTGCTTCAACCCATCCAGAAAAATCATCTCTAGCCACAATGAGGTACTTAGCTCCACCAGCCTTAATGTGAACCACATCCATAGCAATCCTCCCAAAGACAGTGGATTCCCCAGTGGGGTAACGAATTTCGGCTGGGCGCCTAAGATCACGTTTCTGGCACACTTCACAACTCCTACACCATTGAGCAACAGATTTCTTCAGGGATGGCCACCAGAATCATTCAGATATTCGTTGATAAGTTTTGGTTTCCCCACAATGACCAAGGCCTTCATGGAGATTTTCCAGGATCAAATCTTGCTTGGAAGGGATAGTGACCACAACAAGTGCACAAGGAGTTGACCTTTTCATAAGCCTAGAACCTTGGACAAAGAAGTTGGAGGACTTCCTTTTAAGGGACCGAAATTCTTTGACAGAGAGATCAGGGGGTCTTTGGAGAGTTGAAAGGTACTGCTCCAACTTAAGCCAGAAACCTTGCTGGAAACCAGAGTAATTTTTGGAGGAGAAGGCAAAGACAAGGCGGACCAAGGGTTCTTCCTCATCAAAATCCATTCCAACCTCTGATTCATTGTCTCCAATAGGTCGTCGAGATAAACCATCAGGCATGCTGAATGATTTTCCAGGCCTGTGAACAATATCAAAAGAGAACAACTGGATGAAAGCCACCCAACGAGTCATGGGAGCATTTGGGAGGCTGGGGGCGTTGATCATTTCAATAATAGATTGCGCATTGACTTGTAACTTGAAGTGTTGACCCCAAAGGACAGTCTGAAGCTTCTTCAACATTTGGGCCACACCGCAAAGTTCCAGTTTTGGCTGGGAGTACCTGGATTCCACATCTGAGAAAAGAAGAGATTCATACAGAGCAGGAAGATCCAAACCATTTTCATCTTCCTGGGTAAGAACAGCCCCAACAGATTGATAACTCGAGTCTACTGCCAACTTGATCTTGCCGGCTCCATGTCCATAAGTGATCTTTTTCAAAACAATGTCTTTCCCAACAATTGTTTTGAGCAACTGAAATGATTGTTTGCAGTCTTGGGTCCAAATCCATTCAGCATCATTCCTGGTTAAGCAACGCAAGGGAATACAGATTTTGGATAATGAGGGAATGAAGATCCTGACATAAGTTACAACACCTAGGAAACCTCTAACTTCCGTTGGATTTATTGGGGTAGGCCAGGAGATGATTTTGTTGACTTTAGAGGGTGCCATCCTTCTTCCATCCTTGCAGACTATATGACCAACGATTTCCAAGGCAGGGACACAGGCGGCAAGTTTTGATCCAGAGACAGTAAGGCCAGATTCCTCAATTCGAAACAAAATTCTCTCCAAAACAGTAGCATACTCCCAGACAAATCGTTGGATTCCTGAGTGCCAAGGTAAGAGCTCATTATCATAGTCAGAAACTGGACCTTTAATTCCACCATCATCGATAAAGATACCCGCATGATCCAGGATTTTGTCCTGGAGGATCCACATCATCTGAGCCTGATAGACTGCAACCGAGTTGGTGGCACCTTGAGGCAATCGAGTCAACTGAAATCAACCAAGGGGAGTATTGAAAGTAGTGAGGGGACAAGAAATAGGATGCAAGGATTGTTTGTCGTAGCCACCCATAATGTCACCTAGACCATAGCTAGCTCTCCCAGAGAAGGATTCAACAAATTCTTCAGTGGCAGGCGGCATGCCAGAGTCTTTAATAGTAACTTTATTAAGAGGTTGGAGATCATGAACTACTCTAAGTTTACCATTACTCTTTAGAACACAGAAAACAGGACTGGAATAGCTAGAAGTCAATTGTTTGCATAAACCGGTCCGGATTTGTTTGCGGACCAACTTGATGAATTTGTCAACTTTAGCAGCAGGGATCAGGATCTTTTTCTTTTGCCAAGGGTCATGTTCAACTACCGGGACAATGTAAGGGAGGCCATAGGATTCTTTCAAGAGACCTCTCTCTTCGTCACAGAATGCAATTGATTTTTCCCTTAGAGACAAGGTATTTTTGATCAAATTTAACTCATCAGGAAGAAGCCATCCATCTGGACCAAAATTGACCACTTTCAGACGTTCTTGTGTGACCCAACCAGAGGGAATAAATGGGCCAGTGAGGGATTTGGATAGACCACAGTAAGGATCGCGGGATAGCGGAGGACGCATAAGAGGAGGGTTGAGGTTGAGAGGCATTGGTTGGTTGACTGGCTGGACCTTCTTTGCAACTGGTTTGTACTTGGTGGCAAAGGAGAGGAATCCCTGCTTCCTCCAAGCATTGACCAGTGAAACCTGACTATGAAAACTGAGGCCATGTTCCAACATCTTCCAAGTCCAATGTTCTGCTGCGTCCTTGAAAGGTGCCTTCTCCATAAAAGAGGATCCAAAAGATAACACATTGCTCACATGTGTGGCACAGGGTAGAGTTTCAAAAATAACAGTAGTAGAAGCCCTTGGTGGTGCACAATTGGGAGGACGTACTTTTACCCCAAATTGCCTCCACCTAAGATTAAACTCCTTCATACCAAAGCCACCAAGAAAAGAATTGAGATCAAGATCTAGTTTAGACTCATTGCAGAGATTCAAAACCGGAATAGAAGATGAGTGATCAGGCTGAAAAGAAAAAGGAAAGGAAGATAGAACAGATCCAGACAGAGAAGAAATATTTTTGGATTTTTCGAATTTTCCATATGTTTGGGTTTTGATCTTATTTGGATGAGAAGAAAGTGATGAGGAAAAAGAAAGATGGGCCTCTGAGGTGGGAGTTGGTCCATGAGTAGAATTCTGAGGCTGAGGCAAACTACAACTATCAGTAGGGCCAACTATTCTGCTAAAAAATGAGGATGAAAGGAATGAGAGTTTTCTTTCTGCTTTCCTTTCAGGACAGATTTGGGAGGGTGACCAGGGAAGTCTCTTTCCCAACAACCAGAATCCAAAGAACAAAGGGGGACTTCAATCTTTCTGCCATCAGCATCAGGGAGGAGAATTCTCTCCCCAACTTGATCAGAAAACATCAGGGTAGCACCAAAGTCCATTAAGAAAGGCCTTCCCAAGATCATGGGACCATCCAGACGAGTGATCCAGAAGTGACAGTTCCCAACAATATTTTGACCAATTCAAACAAGAATATCCTCAGCAATACCAACCAGTTCACAGGACTGATTCCCAATTCCATAGACCACAGAGTTGAAACTGACCCTTGGGCTAAGTTTAAGCTTGCAGGCCATGGAGTCCAAAATCAAGTTGAGCTGAGAACCCGAATCCACGAGGAGAGAAACCGTTTTAGTTGTATCACCAACACAACATGGAAGAAAACCAAGAGGACAGGAATACAGGTTGGTATCTGAAGAGGGATCTGTTCCACCAGAATCCTCTATCAGAGTACCAGAGGAGACCTTTAATTCGTCCGGACCAATCTCCACACGTTGACGAGAAACCAATTTCTTCATCCCTTCTGCCACAGATGGAGAAATCGACCACAGATAGATTGGGGATTTTAAGATCAGAAATTTTCTTTAACACTCCTTCCACAGCATTAGGGTAGTCCTTGGAGATGCCCCTCTCAAATCGAACATCGGGCTGGGTGGAGGGAGGAAGATCAGGTGTAATAGGTGATGGAAGAGGATCTGAGAGTTGGACAGGTTGAAGAGGGGGAGGATCAGTGTTGTCCTGGAACCTTTCCATAAGCGGTTCCCTTTCTACTTCCATGCCTTCCACATCAGACGAAGGAGGCTCAGGTGAAGATTGGCGTTTAACGGGTTTTCGCAGAATGGAGGATGGAACAGGAGGAGACTTATGAGGTTTTGGTTCCTCATGGCGTTTCCTAGCTGGATCGGATTGATAGGTGCCAGGGAAGCTGGAAGAAGTGATAGCTGGAGGATACCAAGGTTGCAGAGTTCCACATGATGATTGAAAATCCACAGAGACCAAGGATGCCTTCTTAGGGGTTGGTGGTTGGTATGAGGCCACCACATGACGGATTGGTCAAGACAAATCAAAAGGGATCAAAGCACCATTAGGAAGGAAAAAATTATTTCCCTTCTGCTCTACTAACTTCTCCTCCTTGTCCTTCTGGAGTTCAGGACATCTACCGGTACCATGGCCTTCCCTATGGCAATAATAACAAACTATATTAGACTTAGGAACAGAATCAGCAGGTTTAGGAGTGGCTAAAGAGGATATTTTCTGGTCTATTTTATTCTCAAATGCCTGAAGTAATTTAGTGATCTCATCTATAGTAGGTGTCTCCCGGTGAGTCTGAGGATTGGGTTTAGGTCTGCAATTGGCTTCCATCTTATTCATGATTTTGTTAGATGCTTGAAAAGAGGGGGCAAGGACTGGTTCAGTGATTTTAGGTTTTTCAAAGGTGAGAGCTGTTTGACCTTTCATCACTTTATCCACAGTATTCCTAAGAACCATGAAAGAAGGGAGCTTGAATCAATTGTCTCTTGTCGTGATCATGGATGCAGATTTCACCGATTCATCCTTAATTCTTTCCTGCACTCCTGGAGAGAAAGACTGAAAAAATCGCACTCAAATTTTGTCCAACGTATCAATGTGATCGTTCCGGATAAGATAGGACTGGATAGGGTCCCAAGATTTTCTGAAAGTCTGATAGTCAGAGGCTGAGGAGATACCACCATGGAGATCCATTGAGAAACCAGGGTATCCAAGTCTTGCAAAGTAAATCTGGCTACATCTATTTTTCCCCAATAGGCTAACATAGCCTCCTTCAGGAGCCGCCAGTTGTGAGTTTCAAATCCCTCAAGCAATTAGATAACCTCCATAACTTCATCAGAAGAGATAAAAAACCGTAACTGATAAGCCATATCATATTCACTGGCACCATCCACTTGCGCAGCCATCTCATAGGAGTCCAGGAATCGTTCAACATTGGTCCCATTGAAGCCTAAATTTTTGTTCTGAGGTTTGATTTTGACCATCTTGGCCCGAACAGATAAAGAGGATCCAGCAGATTCCATGTTGAAGGGTTCCTAAGAGATCCAAACGAGCAGAGTTCCAAGATGGCTCACAAGTGTGGCAAGAGTAGAGTTTCACAAAAACAACAAGGATCTTGCCCAGGCAGTGCACAATTGGGAGGACTTACTTCTAGCCCAAGCTGCCTCCACGGATCAGAAAAAAAAGGAACAAAAAAAAAGAAAAGAAAAAAATTGGATTGGATTTCAGAGTTGATTCTTCAAGTTAGGACTGTAAATCCCAAGGTTGCTGGTTTGATCCCGGCCCGGGGGACCAAATGTAAGACTCCAAACGGTGCTAGGCTGTGGCAGTTCTGCGGAGGGGAAAGGTGCTGTTTAGGCTTCCCTCCTGAGTGTTACAAAAATATTTAAATGTAACCGAGATCAAGGTCCAGAACCTGGTAAATGAGGAATCAAGGAGTAGAGGATAAAGATGATAATAGTTTGGTAGCAACGGAACAGCACTATCTGAGACAAGATTATGCAGGGAAAACTTGAGCAAAAGAAGTTGAAGTCTTCCTAGAGTTCAAAGAACAAAAGCTGTTGTGTTTAAAAAACGCCCACAAGCTAATAACTCTGGTTGTCAGCAGAAGATTGGGGATGATCAACTCAAACCCAAGCAACCTCCAGGTTCTCAATGAACCTGCCCAACTCTCCTCAATCAAGCACTTGAAGGGTACCAGATAACTGAGGGTGGCTGTACAAGACAAAGCACAATGTTTAAGAAGCTCTAAAACAAACAGTAACTGATTTGAAGCAAGGATAACCTCAACACTTCTCAAGGGACTCAAGAGTAGGCTGGCAGAATGCAACTCCAAAGAAGCTAAGGGGAGGTATAACACTCCAGGTCTTAAGCTTAATAAGACCTCTTCAATCAATTGTGATTGACTCCAGAAAGGTGATCAGGGATCAGGACCAGTATGGTCAGAGAAAGGGATCAAGGAGTGGTATGACACACTCAAAAATTCCGACAGAATTTTTCTTCAACCAGCAAGGCTATTGGTTGGTGATAAGGATCAGGGATCAAGGGTTGAGTATGGAGGCTCAAGGATCAAAGGTGTGCCGATTTCATTCTGGATCGTTTCATGTTCTGATGATTTCCAATGATGATCAAAAAGGCAGGGGAGAGCCCCTCCTTATATGGGCAGGAGGCCCTGTTAGACTATATACAACGGATTCTACAAATAGAGCGGAAAAGGGAAGGCAACCATGTGGTCACTCGCATTCATCTGTGGATGGGCGCGCGTAACAATACCAGAGTCACCCAACCCTCGTCCAAAGGCGGAAGCGGGTGGGAGAGAGAAATGAACCAAACCGCCGCGGATGTCCGCGGGCGGTTGTTGGCACTCTTCCAAAGGCGGAAGCGGGTGGGAGAGAGAAATGAACCAAACCGCCGCGGATGTCCGCGGGCGGTTGTTGGCACTCTTCCAAAGGCGGAAGCGGGCGGGAGAGTCCCAGGAAAGGTGACGGATGAATTCCATGAAAGCGCGGATCGGCGGATAGGAGATTGGTTTGAGAAAGTTGAGTAAATCCTGACGGCCTTGAGATCCACGACCAATAGATCAAGTGCAATGGGAGGTTTGACGGATCCAAGGATTTTCCAAATGCTTGGGGGTGCGGTTGGGATGGATTCAGTAAATCATGGATGAGCGCTGCGCAACGGTAGCAATGAGGAGATGGGGACGCGCGACAACAAAGATGAAGACACGCAACAACAAAGATGAGGACGTGCTATGACAACGGCGGAGATGACAAGCAACACGGATAAAGGACGCGCGACGCGCACAGATGAAAGGAGCGCAGCGCGGCGCTTGACGTGGATAATGGAAGCGCAGCGCGCGCGCGGGTAAAGGACGGTTTGGATGAGCCTGAGGATAAGTTGTTCAACCGGACGGTACGTTTTGCACAAAAGTTTATGGATTGAGGTCTTAAGGCGGCCAGGGTGTCCAGGATGGGGCACCACATCAGACACTCAGGAGAGTCCTACGTAGAGACACCAGCTTCATGAACAATCCAGTGGCCTTTAATCATCTAGCAAGAGACCACAAGGAATCAATCACAATCCTTGTTAGGAATACAATTGACAACACACTCCTCAGTATAGTGGAAGATTCTGGCACGGAAGATGCTCAACCCCTGATCAAATTGCTAAAGAAAAAATGTAGCAAAACTGATAGCCACTACAAATTGGTGATAATTGATTGGTTTATAACGGCAATGAACAACAAGTCCGGCTCCAACAACATATGGATTGCGAATTGACACAAGATCATTGCAGACCTTAAACGTGTTGACGTTTCCCTTGATGAACTCTATGGACTTGTGATCCAAGCCAGTGCTGCTGCACCAACCGGCGTGGACGCACAGAACTTTGAATATGCCATCAGCCAGAGTTTGGACAACTCAGTGACCCCACCGACATTTACGGAAGTTTCAACTGTCATACAGTCTTGTGGCAACAAACTCAAGACTAGAGCGGCATTGCCGGTTGGGACTCTTCCTTCCGACGTTGAAATGTCCGTTCAGGCCTTTAAGCATCTACCTAAGGCAAAATATGTTCCTCCGGCCAGACAGGCACCGGCAAGCACAGAGGCGCGCCAAACAAAACTGTTGATCAACAAGGCCACCCAGTTCAAGGGCAGTCGCCCGGGGGAGTCGCTCATTCGCAAATATGGCTGTTTGTGCCACTACTGTGGCAAGACGGGCCACTGGTACGCCAATTGCAATGATTTCTGGGACCACGTGCGGATGGGACTGATTCCGGCGCCGCCTGGGGACCACGCCAATAGAGGATCCAGATACATGCCGCCTCCGCAACCCCAAATGGCGACTGCTCACGGGGGTCAAATCCGACAACTGGACATAGAGGCAATTTCAGAAGGACAAATCCTGCTTGACTCGGGCTCCACAGCGCACGTAAGTGGAAGCTCAAAGTTTTTTGAGATCACTGAAGAGCTAGATCATCCAATAAATCTGACGATGGCCGTACCGGCCAACTCTGCTACTGTCCGATACATTGGCAGGTTGATGATGCCGACATTGGTGGGGGTCCTCCGAGTGAATAAGGTGTACTTCTGCAAAGGAGTGAAGGGGACAATTCTGTCCACCGGCAGGATGGTTTGCAATGGATGGAAAATGGTCCATGAGGGAACAAATCTCTCTGTTACTAGTCCTGAAGGACAACGCTTCCCAACTGTTTTCCATAATTTTTGTTGGACCATCCACCCCAGTTGCAATTCCAATCTTGCTGTTCGCGCCATAACTCAAAAGCCATCCCTAGATCCCTATGCCTGGCACAAACGACTAGGTCATGTGTCTGAACCTGTTGTCAAGGAGTTCCTTGAATCCCATTTTGGGAAACAGATTAGGGGGACATGGAAGTCCTTCTTCTGTGAACGTTGCACGCTGTCCAAATCAATTGACCAGAAGGCGCTAGGAGCCAATTCCGGAATACCCAGACAAGAACCTCTAGAAATGTGTGTGATGGATGTCATGGGCCTGTTTGAGAAGGACTTAAATGGAGCCAGGTTTTGGTTGACCTTGAGAGATCACGCTACAACATACACTTTTGGGGCTGCGCTCCATTCAAGAAGCGAAGTGCCTGGGAAGATCATGGGATGGATTGAACACCTACGGAATGCAACCGGCAGAGTACCTATAAACATTTGCTCGGACAACGCGGCAGAATACATAGGCACCCTGCAAACCAAACTAGAACCCCTGGGTATCCGGCTTGCGGCCGTACCGCCTTTTCAGCCAAGACAAAATGGTGAAGCAGAAAGAGTCAATAGAACCATAGGGGATGTTGCACGGACAATGTTGAATGAGAGCAGAATGTCAAATCAGTTTTGGAGCTATGCTTACCATACGGCAACACACATCCACAACAGGATTCCAAACTTGAGGTCAGATGGGGCTTCCCCCTTGAAGGCCTTATTTGGAGTTGAGTGTGACCCAAATTCCATCTTCCCATTTGGGGCGCGAGCAATTGTTCACATCCCAAAGGAGAAGCGGGCTACAAAACTGGACAATAGGGGCCAACACTGTTGGTTGCTTGCATACCCGTTGGCGGGGGCTGGATGGTTGTTTTGGTTGCCAGCGGAAAAACAAGTGATACACTCGTCTTTGGCGGTTTTTCCTGACTTCCAGCACCTTCCTGTGAAGTCTGAGCCAAAGAAAGCAAGCGTTGACTTTATCCTGAAGCAACTGACATTACACCTGGGCCGCGAGGAAACCAACAAAATCGCGCAAGCCAAGCAAGAATTCATCAGATCAATGCCTGCAAAGACCAACCATTACCTACCAAAGTCCCTGCCAGAGGCCCTACGAGGGGAGTTTGGAAAGGATTGGTTGGCTTTGGCAACCTACAAAGTTGACAAGTTTGACAAGCTTGACGTCTGGGAGCCGGTCAAACCACACCCTGGCATGAGGGTACTAGGTATGCGTTGGGTGCTGGCAAACAAGCTGGATGAAGTTGGAAATCTAATTGAGTGGAGAACGAGGCTGGTGGTTAAGGGCTTCAACCAGCAAATGGGAGAGGACATCCATGAAACCTATGCACCAACCACTAGTCTTAATGTCCTCTGGCTCCTCATCTCCCTAGGGCTCAATTTGAACCTCCCAATGGCGTTGTTCGATGTAAGCTCTGCGTACCTGTACAGCCTGCTCAAAGAAGAGTTGTACGCCCAACCGCCAACAGAAGTCAGACCGGAGTGGAAGGGACTGGTAATGCGCTTGAAGAAAGCTGTCTACAGGACCAGACAGGCTGCTTGGTGTTGGTGGAAATTTTTTGATGGGATCATGTCAAGAATTGGTTTTGAGGCACAAGAATTGGAACCGTCACTCTACCTTCTCCGAAAGGGTGACAACTTTGTAGTCGTTTGGATGCATGTTGATGACGGCTTTGTAGTTGCATTGTTAGATAAGCTCCTCCTCCTGCTCTGAGAAGGCATGGAACGTGAAGTCAAATTGAAGTGGCAGTTGCCGCCTACTAAGATGGTGGGGATAAACCTGACCAAGGGCACGGACTCCATTTGCCTCTCCCAACATATCCTGGCAAACCAAATCATTAAAGACTACCATTGCAAGGCTCACCCAAGGAGAGGCCCACTTCCAGAAACAACCCTGACGATAAACAATGGTGAACCTATAGACGCAGAGAGGTTCAAACATTTTATAGGGTCCCTGATGTACCTAGCAGCCGGAACTAGGCCCAATCTGTCCTACCCAGTTAATCTCCTGGCTTGCTACACTAGCTCACTGTTGCAGTCACATTGGGAGGCTCTTGATTGGCTTATTGGTTATCTCAAACAGGCAGCTGGCGTCAAGTTAGTTTTCAAAAAAGGGGCACCGGGGTTGCAACTATGGAGCAACGCGAGTTGGGGAGGAGAACATGAACGATTGACTTCTGGTCATGTTGTGAAGTACTTTGGTAATCCAGTGGCGTGGGGTTCAAGGAGGCAGAACATCGTTGCGCTCTCCACCTGTGCAGCGGAGTATATTGCCTTATCCGACGGCACCCAGCAGCTGGCTTACCTATACAATATCCTCTCCAAATTTCAGCGACCCAGCCTGTCTATATTCTGTGACAATGAATTGGCAATTCTGATTGCCGGTGACAACGCCTCCAAGAAACAGACAAAATACCTCCCCCAAGCATTCTACTTCATTAATGATTTTGTCCGACAACACAACGTAGCTCTTCAATGGACAAGCATTAACACTCAACAGGCGAACCTCCTCACAAAAAGACTTGGTCCCAACAAGGTAAGCCCGGCACTGGCTGCTCTGCAGCTGGAGGCGGTACAATTTCCAAAACACGTGGAGGGGGTGTAAAGACATATGGTAACAAGTTTTGCAAATTGTATAAAACCATACCCACAAATAGCCATAGATACTAGACTATAAACATAATCTATGGATTATGCTACTAAACTAAAATCCTCATGTATATAGTCTAGCCTCACCCGCTGACCAGAGAGGACTTTCCTCATCAGAGTTTGAGTCCAACATTGGCAGCGGGTGAAGCTACTTTCGTGGCGTTGGTGATCCGGGCAGATCACTTAGCACATATAAATCATAACACCAAGGAAAGGATCTGTCAAAGTGAAGAAGACAATAACCCTTAAGCTTGAAGCGTGACAGTTGCCTGGGTATAAAGCTGCAAACTCCAGAAAGCATTCAGATGATTTTCCCATCAATTCCAAATGTTGTTTTTGGTACTGTATACCCCTTATTACTATTGTACTTCATTGCTCTAAAATAAAATTGCAAATGGTGTCATTGTCTTCTTGTCATTGTAAAAACTGCATTTGCCAAAATGAGTGATGCGCCCCTAGTACTGCCACGCGAGTTCTCCATGGCAAATGCAAACAATGCTTTCTTTGAAAAGTGGCTTGTACCTTTCCTTTAAATAGCAAGCTGGTGGTTGGTACCCCAGTGGCCTCCACAAGTGAAGTACAAAGTCAAAGGTTTGCACCTTGAGTTAACTATCATATACCACAAGTGCCAGAGATCAAATTCTTGGGGATCCAGAACCCAGGTAAGTAAGGCTAGAGACTTTGACTAAATGAGAAAATGAAACTAATACAATATAACTGCTGTTCTTCATAGTACTGCCAAGATTCCAAAGATACACCACCAATACACCCCCACCACCACCACCGGATTTTGGACTGTCAACTAAGATTTCAGGCAGCCAAAATGAATTCCAAGGTGCATGGTGTAAGACTCCAAACGGTGCTAGGCCGTGGCAGTTCTGAGGGTTCAATAAGGCTCAAAAGGTATGAACACCATCTCCTCAAGCAGTAAACAATTGCAAGAAGTTCCTTGTCATGAATCTTGTAATTAAGCTCTGCAGCAAGCAATTTGCAAGATTCAAAAGCTACAGGATGAAAGAGGGAAGAAGAGGAAGAAAACTGCAAAATTACTTCTGTGATTGCAAAGTTGCTTGTGTCTGTTTCCACAATGGTGCAAGCTAGCTTGTTGAAGTGAGCAAGTATTGAAGCAGTGATGAAGGTTTGCTTTAGAGCTTTGAACTCCAGAGCAGCTTGTTCTGTAAGAACAAAATGAGTGTCTTTCTGAAGAACATTAGTAAGATTCATGGTTTTCTTGGCATAATGCTCAATAAACCTCCTGTAAAAATTACTGAAACCAAGGAAAAGTTGAAGGGATTTGACTGTCCTTGCTGAAAGACTATGACACCTAGAAACTGAAGAGAATGAGTATGAAATTTGCACTTAGAGGCTTTTGCCAGCAGGTTATTCTTCCAAAGTTGCTGCAGCACCTCTTGCACATGTGCAATATGATCCTTAAGAGTTCTCAAGCAGACTAGTATATCATCAAGATACACCACAAGGTATTTCTCCACAAGGTCAGAAAAAATGTCATTGACAAAATGTTGAAAAGTCAAAGGAGCATTGCAGAGGCCAAAAGGCATGATGGTATACTCATAACTGCCAAACCTTGTTCTCATTGTGGTCATATAATCATGAACTTTTGCAATGCAAATTAGGTTGTAGGCGCCTTGAAGGTCTAACTTCAAGAAATAAGCAGCTCCATGGAAGAAAGTGAGGAGGTGCAACATAGGTGGTATTGAGTAGGCACTCTTCCAGGTTACCTGGTTCAGCTTTGGGTAGTTGAGGCAAATCATATAGGCCTACGATTCAGTCAGAATTGAGGTGTTGTGTATATTTTAGGAGTTACATGCGGAAATGTGTTCTGTCACAATTCCTGCACGCAGTTGCGCATCCTTACATAACCCTTACATACCAGTAGCATCAAACTCCTGCATACTGAAGTCCCGCGCGCAGCCAATTCTGCCATGCATGCAGCTGATCCTACTCTGCGTGCATCTGAATGGACTGATCCCCACGTCAGGATCAGTTGTGACTAATCTGGCAAACAGGTACCGCTCATAAGAGCTACAACCTAGTCAGGATTATCCGGTTTATGTAATAAAGCTACATATGCATCACTAATAGTCTAAAAACTTTAAAACTTCAATAAAATACATAAAAAAACTAATTTTAAAGTACTTTTAATAATCAATCAAATATTGAGGATTACCACGTAAACCCCTGATCCTGATCTTTGAAGACCACAAAACACTACAAGGAGTGGCTGTAAAAATTATTAAAAATTACCTACGTGATCAGCAGATGATGGAAAGTCAATAAAAATCCACATCTGTCTACTTTAAACCAATATCATCAATACAAATAGAGGATAAGTGCAGAATGATCCAATTAGGTCATAACAGGTTAACAGATCCTGTGGCTAAAATAGTGCATGAGACCAGCAGATTGTAGGACAGCTTATTGGCAGCACCAAGTGGACATGCTGAACCTGCCCTGAATGACTTGCCAGCCTCAGCCCATGAGCAGAACCCTCTCTATATGCCCTGAGAAGCTCATAATCACCCCAAAAGGTATTTATACAGACCTCTTTGAATCTATTATTCATCATCAGTTTACCAGGAATTATTATTATCAATCAGACACCGTTTCATTGTTAGTCAAGTGCTTATAAATAGATAAGCAAGTGATTTATGAACTAGTCTGTAGTAGTATCATTAATTTCTCAAAACCAATCAAACCCATTGAAGTTTGTCAAGTAAATTCACCCCATCTACTCTGAAACCCTTCCTATCTTTTCAGGATTTTTGTGGTGAAGTACTCTGAGTAAGTGTTTCCCTTCCTGCCTTGGCCATTGTGCTCTTTTGCCCAGCCATATCAGTGGCTAAGTCCTTATAAGGCACCCACCATTTATTCCAAGGTTCTTAAACTGCCTAAGGAGGCCCCTTGAAGAGAGGCTGTCTGTCTATAAAGATCCACAGTAGTATATTACTGTGGCCCCTCTTTCTATACCAAATTGAAACCCCTTTTAACCAAACCAATTAAACCTTGCAACAGTTCTTAACATATTTATTATTTGAACTTTTTAAGTGTTTATCATTGGAATACTATTATTATTATTATTCCAGTATCTTCTACCACTCTCTGTAACTAAAGGACCGCAAGGTTCCAGGTATCAGAGAGCTGACACTATAGGGCAATCTTAGATGATTGTGAATGCAAAGGAAGAGACTGAGTGCAAGGGCAAGTGGGTAGCAGGGCTAACTGCAAAGTGCAAACTTATGATGGGGTGACTCAAAAAACAGCAAGAGGGGAGAAATGTTCCAATGGAAAGGAAATCAAAGCCAAACCTGATGTGATGACTAGATTTAGCAAGATGCAAGAACATGTGAAATTAACTAACTGAGGAGACAATCTTCAGGCAGGCAACGCAGCCTTTATAAGGTAATCCAAAGGTTACTAGATACAACCTGATAGATGGCTGGCTACACCTAGGAGGCAATGAGGCAATGAATGACATGAATGGAATGGCAAATGAAACAACAGTACAGTCATTTCTGAGGTTGTAGCATAGGTGCAAGACAATAGAAATCTGAGCTCACAAGAACATAACAGAAGGGACAGGAAGGAATGAAATGAATGGAATGGAAAATGAAACAACAGTACAGTCATTTCTGAGGTTGTAGCATAGGTGCAATACAATAGAAATCTGAGCTCACAAGAACATAACAGAAGGGACAGGAAGGAATGACATGCAAAACAATGCAAATGTGTAGATGTGGTTTATGCAGCTCAAGGGCTATTCCATTTGCAAAATTTACAGTTGGTGTGGCTATCTTGGCATGGGTGCAATCTAGGGTGAGTGTGTGACCAAGAATGGAAGTCAGAGGGTTGATGATACCCAGGGTGGAAGAGCAAGGCTCAAATGGATAGTTGACTGGAGTAGAGTTAACTACAAGATTTAAACTGACTCAGTATATACTGAGTCAGTTTCCAAGATGGGAGGGTTTTTACACAAGCCAGAGGAGGTAAGCGGGAGGCACCATTGATGTTGTGCTTTATTTGTGTCATGCTTAAGGACTGGGGTAGATGGTACTGAGGAAGGAATATGTTGAAGTGAAGAAGACAATAATCCTTAAGCTTGAAGCATGACAACAGGTTTGCTTCTGTGATGAAGCAAGTGCATAGCAGTGCAAGATTGGTGGAGAGGACCAGGGATTAGGTGCCCCAAATTTCAACTCAACACAAATTGATGCTGACAAGGTCAGTCAGTAGTCCCTTCATAATTGATTCCAGTGCATTCCATCATAGTCCGTGCCAAGATAGGAGTATTCTACACTCCAAATCCCAGATTGCTTAGTTGTTCCAATTGTGCTCCCAGTTGCTACAGCCAACAACTCAGCCACCATCACTGCACTTTGAAAGTTGAGATTTTCCAACAACAGTGGGGGAATGTTGACAGCCAAGGGTCTTTTGTATAGCCCATCAGTAAAGGCAACTTTGATCTCACTTGCGGCCCTGTGCAAGGCAAGGAATTTCTTTTACTGTGATAACTGCAATGACAAATTGGTGATTCTCAACCCAGAATGCTCCTTAATGCTTTTCTGCCCCTTTGACTGCCCAAAAAACAGATGGAACCTCCCCTTCAAACCTGTTGCCATCACTCTCACCACCCTGCCACTGCATAGCAATCCACCACGTAGTGTATCCTGCAGTGTCAAAGGGGCTGGAATATGGGGAACTTTTCATTTCTTACAAAGTGGAGCTTTCTTCCAGTTGGATGCCAATCACCTTACTACTGCCAAAAAGACCCTCCTATTCTGGCACTGCGCATTTTGTCACATTGGAATCCATCAGTTAAGGTTTGTATTCAAGCATCAACTGGGGATTGACCTGCCAGCCACAATTCCTGAAGGAAAAATTATGTTCCTGGTCTGCCAAATTAGAAAAGGCATGCAGACCAATGCCTTTTTGCCTTTGTCCAGGAAGCTTGAAAAGCTTGATATCTTAGCAGTAGACCTCATGGTTCCCTGCAGGTTCCCATCTTTAACAATGGTTGTTTCCAGCTGACCATGAAGGACAGCAGTACCAGTTTCTTGGGGTTCACGGTGCTTGAGTACAAATCAAATGCTACTGAAAACGTCCTTCCACCATAGATTTCCTCTCTACACTAACATGCCTCCAGGTACCATCCAAAGTGATAAATTTAGGCAAGTTTGCAAACAGAAAACTGGCCATTTTCTGCCAGTCCAAAGGGATATTGACTGAGCAATTAGTGCCTTACCATAACTACCGGATCAAGAGGACCCACCACCACTTTTGTCTCCCATTAAACTCTTCTATCAATAGTGCCACCCTTCCAGTTGCCCATGCACAGTCCTGATTGTGAAGTGGCCCACTTACACTCCCCCATCTGTGAAGACATATGGGTCAAACCACCTCTAGGCATCACCACACCTGAAGGCTTTGCTCTAAGCTTGAAGAAGCTGCTGCATGGCACCAAGCAAGCGGAACTGTGTTAGTGCCTAAATCTTCAATCTGTCCTGAAAGGTATAGTTTTTATCTGGGGAAATCATAGGATGGTGACAATCAGACCCTTTTCTTTTTTTCCCTTCCTTTTGACTTCTGTATCTTTCCAATCACCTTGTGCACCCAAAGGCCACAGAATATACAAGTCTTGGGGGGGGGGCACAGTGGTATGTGGCACCACAAAAACTGCAAAATGAACTGGTCTTCCAACTGGTTTCATAACCTATTTGGTGAGGCCTTGCCTGCTGATTGGTTTGCAGTTGGGCAAGGTATGAGAGTAAGCTGGCTGGCCCTGTTGCAGATTCAACTTGCTATCAGGACAAGCTTTGGAGAGGGCTTGTTCTGTGATAATTGTTGGGTTTTCTGCCTGTCAACAGCAAGACTCCCAAGTCTTGGTGGCTGCTTATGGCTTTCAGGACAGTGTCTGAATATGGCTCCAGGTTTGGAGAGGTGTGGGTTAGTGCCACACTAGCCATACACACTTTGAGACAAAGTGCCCTCAAACCCGGGGGTACTGTCACATGGTGGTATGTGACCCCAGGAAACAATAGAAGGATTACCCAAGGAATCCCTGAAACCCCCCATACTCAAGAAGAAGAAGATTTCAGATCTTCAGCCCAAGGAGAGCCATATAGGGAATGTCAGTAGGAATAGTTCAAGAATCAAAAGCACCAACTCATAGCCCAGATACAGCTTTTTCTTCACAAACCAAAGAAGGAAGAGGAGGCTTTTAATAAAAAAGATAATGGAGAAAATCAGACTAGGGGGTCAACCTTTCAAGCATTGCAGATTAGGAATAATCTGCAGAGGAGCATTTTCTTCCTTTCAAGAAAGGGAAAGCTAGAATTTTATTGCACAGAAGTTGAATATTTAATTAAACAGATTTCAAAGTTAGCAAGAATTCAGATAGCAGGAAGAATCTATATAGCTCTTTGACTAGCTTTTTTGCTGAAAAACAAGTGAATTAAGGAGTCAATTTAGGATGTGGAAAGAATTGAAATTGGAGACTAGGAGCTAAAATAGGGAATGGGACACAGTTATTCTTCATAGGAGATTCAATGAAGAGTGCATACCAAGGTTTCTCCAAACAACTCAAGACCAGAGAGGAACAAATCCCAAGCAAGATTTCAAGAATATTTTGGTTTTGATAACTAGAAAGAATCATAGCTCTATTTTATCAGGATGAGGTGTGACTTTCAACTAACAACCAGAATAGTAGAGAGAATCTTTCAAAGCTCTTGTCCACTGATCTTAAAAGAGAAATAAATAGGGAATTTGGCTCATACTGGTAGGATCAAGATTGCAAGAGCTGGAAGATATCTCCCCCCATATTTGAAACCCTGACAGGGGAATGGGAATAACCTTGGCCTAGTAGGATGTGTTTGAAAAAAACTCCCTAACACTATTATAAAGAACCTAGTCAAAACCAAGAGAAAAGTGGAGTGTTAGCAAACAGAAAAGAATAACATTCACCAAATGAAAGGAAAAATAATAATCCCACCCTGGCTTTAACTAAGAAACAAAGACTACAAGAGCATATTTAGATTAGAAATATATTTCAGCAATGTTCCAAGTGTTTCTTTCCAAACAGAAAAGAGAAAGGACACTGTTCAGTTACCAGAAGGCCTTGAGTGACCAACTGAAGAAATTGGCAGAAGCCCAAAATACTGTCCCCTGCCCACTCAGCATACTGAGAGGGGCAAGGATCAGGTGGATGTGGGAAAAATGGGAGAGGAGCAATGCTACAAAAAAACCTCATGTTGGTAAGACTATCTTTGAAATTTTGAACTTGATTCTTTGAGTCAAGTGCAAGCTGCAAGGAAACGTTTCAATGAGAAAACTGAGGAAAGATTCATGTAAAGAATTGATCTCAGCAAGAATGCAAGAACACATAAAATTGACTAACCAAGCAAACTATCTTAAGGTAAAGTTCTTTGCCCTTTATGGTAGACATTGGGATAAGGGTGACAAGATAAATCCTAGTAGATATCCTCTCTAGCTAGGAGTAGCAAGGGTTCTTTCAATGTATGACAATGCAAGAATGAATGAAGTGACGTCATTAATGCACAGGCTAGAATGGAAAAGCCTATGATGATGGAAACACAAATAAAAATAATGAGTGACAATGAATCCTGATGCAATAGAAAAATGAGTTTAGATTAGGTTTGAGTTTAAATTGTGGACATAGTCCTGAATGTGACAGGGTTGATTATTTAGGCAAGTAACTGAAAGATGGGGGGCTACACAAGGTGCAAATTGATTGTTTAACAGTGGCCAGGAATGGATTGAGATGGCAACCAGGTTTGATGTCCAAAACCAACTGGGATTAGAAGTTTTAGGGAGTGATCTCAAACTCAGAGTTGATTGGAGCTAGTTATAGATGGCACTTTGAAGTGCAAGATTGAATGTGATGACTGTGTGGTCACCATAATTAGATAGTCCCTTGTGTTCAACACCAAAAGTAGTAAGCAGATCACACTTGATTGCTAGTGTGCTCTTATCATCATGGTATTAAAATGAAGTAGATAGCACAGAGGAGATTGCATACGTTGTAGAAATAGGAAACAATAACCCTGAGTTCTCACTGCATGACAGTTTCCTGGGTATAAAAATTGCAAGCTCCTGCAAGGGTCTGGTAAGGTTTTCTCATCACTCAGACCCCTTTGATTACACACTTAATCACTACCTGATACCCTATTTATATTCATAATAAATTACACTACCCTATGTCTATCACTTTGATACCCAACTGCCACTGCAGCAACTGTGTCAAAATAGGAAATCATTGTTTTGCAAATATTTTAGAATGAGTTAATAAATTCAAATGCAAGCAGTATTGACTTTGGAAGTGGCTTGCACCTTGAACCTATCAGAACCAACCAGAACAAGACCTGAAGTGTCAGTGGCTTTGAAAAGTGGACCCTCAATACATTTCAATATTCCTAGAGTTAATTATCAACTGCTTTCAACCCCAAATATTGAGCTTATTGAAGAGCATACTGCTAGTGAGGCAATTTAAAAATAGAAAAACAGAATAGGGACTTTAACTTACACAATTTTTCTGAAATTTCAAAGATTCCAAATAATGGTTACACCACTGCCACCACCCAGTATTGACTATCTAAGCAAACCAGTGATGAGTTTTACTAAGGAGGAGGTACAAAGTCTTTTTACTGAAGGTGAAAGTATGGAGTTGACTATCAAAGCTGAGACCCAAAAAAATAGAGGGGAGGGAAATGAAGAAAACAGAGATGAAAATGGAGAAAACAGGATGCAAGATGGACTTTGGTTTTGAAAAGATAGAATTGAAGTAAGTGGATTTAAATTCCAAGAAGAGGGAAGCCAAGCAAATGACCAAATTTCTTCAGCAGTGAAGAAAAATGAAAGAATGTTGACCAGAGACGTTGGAAAAGGATCTTCAAGCCATCTTCAAAGGTAAAGGCTGTATGAAGTGGAGATCAAAGGGAAGGGATTGGTAGTGAAATAAAAGCAGGCTCAAACTTCAATGTGCAAGCTTATCTTTGGAGAAAAATTTATAAGGAAAGTAAATATGAGGAAAAGTATTTCCCAACTAAATTATAAAGTGAAAATTAAAGAAAATCAAAAAATAATAAAAGAATTAAACAATGTAACAACAAGAAAACAATAATGCAATATGGAAATGGAAAGTGGATATTGAGTTTAATGGAATGAATTGAGATAAAATGAGATTTAGGCTGTGTTGAGCAAAGATGGACATCTAAGTGCAAGTGTATGTCCATGGAAGAGGCCCAAAATAACTTTTATCCAAGAAAGATATACATGTTGGGATTGCAATATACAGCGTTAGACTGATGGGGTTGACCAGGGGAGGCTGACCCCAGCAGAAATGTGGGCCGCAAGTTACAGTGTGCATTGGAATGCACACTTACACTTACTCATTGCTAAATTTCCCAGATGTGACATACAGGGTGCAACTCTTTTTTGGCATGGCAGCAGAAGTTACACCCTGCTTTTCTAATGCAGCCTCAAGCTTTAAAAGTTCAACAAGGGTAGTCTGAAGGAAAGTCTCCAACCAAGTTGGGGGAATTTCAAAGATGGTGGGCTGGTTCCTAAGAGCTACAATCCTCATTCAAGCAAAAGCCAGTCCTTTGCAGAACCTTGAATCAAGAATATGGCTTACTTCCCACTCTAAGTGATCTTGAATATTAACAGATTCTTGAGAGGGATGAGCCTTGCCTGGGTATACAATTCACAAAGGCCCCAGGAGAGATACACAGAAAACTGGATGAAGAGCTTTTCATTTGAAAAGTTGTGAGAGTTTAAAAGTATTGGGTGAAAGGAACAATTGAATCTTGAATGAACAAAGTTTTGTTTTTGGGAGTTTGCAAATTGGTCAAGTTGTGAAGATGTTGCAAGCATCAAGCACATTTTGCATTTCCTACAGCAAAGGTTGGTGCCAAAGTTCAACATTTGTCAGCTTGCTCTTTGTGAAACAAGTTAGCAGCTTGGGGTTTGATTTGAAGTTGCTGTTGCAGGAATTGAATGTGAGTCATTGGTAGCAGGCTAAAACAGTGCTTCATGGATATGAACAAAATTCAGATTTCTTCCCTAAATGGTTTGGAAGCGACCTGTTTGGTCAAAAGCTAAGTGGAACTGTTGTAGTGAAATTGAGCCCATAGGAGCCATTTTGGCCAGTTTTCCTTTTGGTAGCAGATGTACATTCAAAGTTATGGATTGAGAATTTGATTTAATTTGTTGTTTTACCCATCCAATTTAAGGTGGTAAGCCACTTACACCACAGAAATATGCATGTCACTTGCTAGCAAATGCCATCAAGGAGGTCATGCCCAATTTATGAACAATCCCAGGTCAAGCTCTGGTCAAGCCAAGGCCAACATTTATCCAAGCTTCAATGCACAGTCACTGTGCACCAAAACTTGTGAGAAGATGAAAAGAACTTCAACTAGAGATGGGAGAGAGCTTCAACCATAGCTTCCTTGATGGCATGTGCTACCAAGTACCAACACTTTTTTTTGTGGTGTGATGAGCTGCAATTAATCTTCAAATGTTGGCACAAGGGGGTGCAGAAGCTTGATACAAACAATGGCTCCGCAATCACTTACAATTTTAAAAGGGAGACCATGCTTTGAAAAGACATGTTCTATGAAGAGGTTAGCCAGGTATTCCATAGAAGAAGTAGTCTTTCTTCTGAGAAAAAGACACCATGAACAAAAGGCTGCACCTGCCAGCAGGTGTAACACCTGGAACTTGTTTTAGATTGGTTTTGACTCTGAGAGAAAATCTTTTCTGAATCAGATAGGAACCTGGGAAAAGTTACTTGCATCAGTTATTGAGTTCTCCAAGTAATGCTAGTACATGCATGGAATAAAAAATAATTTAAATTACGGGGAGCTTTGATTTGATGTAAATGCAGAGAGGGGTGAAGCAGCAGGGTTGCACACCTAAAAAATACAAACTGCAACACAAGAACACTTCCTGCATTTTATAATTTCTGCTTTGGTGTTTTTTCATTTCTATCTTCTTTGAAATGGTAACAAAAGGTTTGTGAGTCCTTTGGTTTTTTAACAAAATCTGGGTTGAATTAAATCATATTGCTTGAAAAAATCAAATTTCATTGATATTTTCTGATTTTCTTCATTTCAAGTAAAATAAATTTGAATCAGAAATCTGCTTCCCCATGTTAGAGATACCACATACCAATTGAGTTGAGCATATAGCTTTAAAATAAAGCAATGCCAAATTGAAAAAATTGGAAAGGTAAATATTTTGTTTCACAAAATAAATGAATTTACAGAAACCAAACCATTGCTTTGAATTATTTTTAATCCATCCCCATGGTAGATATTAGGCAGAAGGGAGAAATGTTTGGGATCTACCTCTTGGATTTTTATAAAAAATGTACACATTATGTATTCTTGTTTTGCTTTACCATGGTTTTTCATTTGAATAATTATTTATTGCTATTTTTCATCATATGGGAAAGAAAAAATCTGTTCCCTTGACCAGGCAAAATGGTTGATCCAGAAAATCAATTGGATCTTAGGCCAATGTTAAATTTTTGACCTTGCAACCCCTGTTCACAACCCAAAACGGGTTGGGTGGCACAATTTGAAACCCGTTTTGGGTTGCAAACCGGGCCATGCAACCCATTTTGGGTAGTGAATGGCAAAAAAAAACAATTTTAATTTAAGTATTTATTTCATTATATACATACATATTTGTATATATATATTTTCAATTTAATTTAATTAATAAATTTATTTTTGATATATTTATTTATTTATTTATTCATTCCATTTTATTTAAATTTATTTATTTGTATTTTTGTTATATTTATATTTTTAATTTATTTATTTTTTATTTATGTATTTATTTCATTTCATTTTTTTATATTTTTTTCATATTGATATTCTTAATTTAATGGATTAATTTATTTTTTGTTTATTCATTTTTGTTTTTATTTGTTTTTTATTTGTTTTTTATTTTTTTATAAAAATAAAATAAAAAAATAATATAAAAAAAGTAAAAAAAAAAGTAAAAAAAAAAATTAATATATATATATATATATCCATTTGCGACTCAGATGGGTTGCAAACAGCCATTTGAAACTCAGATGGATGTTGCAAATTTAACATTGGCTGGATCTTATAATCAATTTAGAAATTTTACATTGATTTAGGGATTTTGCAATGAAACATACAAGCTTGCTTTCAGAAACCAAGTATTTCCTTGGTACATTCATTGAAAAGAAATAAAAAACCATCATGAGAAATAGGCTTTCTCTCTAATTACTGGGATGAGCACATAAGTTATTGCTAACATCACCTCTATATTTTCCATCTACAATATTATCAGAATGAGCAAGTCACCATAGTTGAATATTAAGATTAATTCAATGCTCATATGTTTTCTAAATTGGAAGTCAAAATTCATTCTTGAATTGGCATAGAAATTCTCCAAAAGCAGATGATTCTCTAATGCATTTATTTTGGCCCAACTAACATGATCATTGGATTGCAAAAATGGTTTTTTTTTCAAATACAGACAAAGAAGCATCAAATGGGTTTTTAGTAACAGGATATTTCTGGTTTAAATGGAAATTGACAGGTATTCATCTGAAATTTTTGGTGCTGAAAATTTCTCTAACTGAAAAAAGGGCCAAGATATGATATGAAACCATTCTTTTTTCATCAACTACCACATTCTACATGCCAAGGAAATTGGACAGAATGTCATTTTTTCACAAGACTCATTTTTTTACTTCCTTTCATTTATTTAAACAATTTTTACCTTGTTTGGTCCAACATAAATTTTGAAAATTGAACTGAAAACCCTGGACACACATTCAAGCTGACTGCTTGAATAAAGGCAAGGCTGACTACCTTTTAACCTGTGTTTATCTTCATGGGTGGGCTAAAGTTTCTGAAAAGAAAATTTTTCCAAAAATAAGAAACAATTACTCACACAACAAATCAACCTTTTTTTCAAAAACAAATTTTCTTTGTTTTTGAGCCAAAGGTGATTGGATATTGCTTTTCTGTGAGATATACGTTGGTTTCATGAATGCTGAAAGGCTAAATCTTTTTGCTGATATTTATGCGGAAAAAAATGGAGTACACTATTGCAAATTGAAAATTGAATAAGGATACATTAAAAAAACATGAATAAAACATATGGAAATTGTTGATTATACCAATAATTATATGGAGAAAATCTAGAAATAGGATAATATTATGTATTGTCTGCCTTTGGGAAAGATTTGGTATTTTCTATGAAATACCTGGGCCATTTTGAAGCAGATACCCTGACAGTGATTGAATTTATTGTGTTTACAATGGTATGAATGTTAGAATAATGTTGGAGTTGATGATGAATTTCTTCATAAATAAATGATTGGGTGACAAAGAAAAGTATTGTAAATTACTGATGTTTATAACTAAACCAGTAGCTGAGTTCTAGTTATTTCTGAGCCAGCGGTAGAGCGTTTATGCTTTGAGTTGACTTCCATGAACTTTGTACAAGTTAGTCAGCAATGAACTGCATGAAGGCTGTTGAGGCAACAAAATCCTGATATTTTCATAGGCAAGACTGACCATAGTCAATCAAATAAATGTTTAAGTTGCAAGTTCTGGGGTATTGAAATGATGCAACTCTGAATTTACCAAATGGTTGTGAACTCTCATATAACCAAAATCACAAATTGTTTTCTTACCAAAAACTAAGTTATTTATAATTTAAAAAAAATTTATTCATCATTCTATTATTTAGCAGCAGATGATACAAAGAAATTTTTCATTCAAAATGAATATCATTATCTTACAAGACTCTGGAGTTTGGGCAGAAGTAAAGATCAGCCTTAATCTTGGTTTGATTTTAAATCAGCTACTATCACCACAAAAAGCTAGCACCTGCCATCAACAATCTCATGCCCAATCTATGATCAATCTCAGGTCAAGCTCCAGCAAAGCTGATCAGGTTGAATATTCCCAAGCTCCACTGCACAGTGACTGTTCACCAAAATCATGGTTGAATATGTAATGACGGGGAAAAGGTAACGCAGTCAGTGGGAGTCAAACCCACATCTGCCCATTGCATGCGGGATGCTCTAACCATTGAGCTATAACTGCTTGGTGCAAGGTGTACATCACAACAGAATAATCCCAATAGCTTCCATGTTAGTTTTCAGAGAGCTTTAATTAGAGATTTCTTGATGGCCCTTGCTAGAAAGTGAAATAAATTTTTTCATGGTGACTTTAGGCACTATTTCATGAGGAGAACAACTTTGGAGTATTAGGCAGGCATTTTCTAGCTTTATTTCATTTGGGATGAGCAACCAAAATGTGCATGATTATATTCTGTTTGGAGACTGAGTGCAGGAGTAGTATAATGTGCAAACACAGAAGTTTGCCATACGATTTTTACATTACCTTCAACTTTTGAATAAATAACAAAAAATCAAAGTATTGAAAATGAGAGACCATTCCTGTTTCTACAGAGGGAGGCGGTGTGGTGCCCTATCCTGGACACCCTGGCTAGTGTGGAGACTTTAATTTTTTTTATGATTTTTCCTTATCATCATTCATAGGCATCATTATCAAAAAAAAAATCTTTGATCCGGAATAGGGTTCCATTTGGTTCCCAGCTTCCCAACTGCTCATTCTCTCAGTTGGCAAGGAAAATCTCTGGGTAGTTGTATCCCTGCTCTTGTGTTCAAATCCCTGCCGCTTTGCTATTCAGCCTTACAATTTTTTTTGTTGAGCGCGCGGCCAAAAGACCGCCGGGCTTGCCTCCACCCCTCAACTCAATCAATTGATTGATTGCCATTTCTAGCTATGTTGTCTGTCTTCTGAATATTATAAGTATAACTAGACTGGATCCTTACCCACCGTACAAAGATCAACAGTGATAATCTAGAAAATAATCACATTAAATCCATCAAAATCCATCCCAATTCAATGTTTGATTATCAATCTTCTTTCATCACAATCCAGATCATCCAATTGGATTCCTAATCTGTTGCTTGCTCGACCACACAACTCCTTGCTTTCCCACAATTTCATCTCCAACCTCAAACTTCATTGACCCCCCAATTGGTCATCTTGCCCGATTCCAATTAGTTTCACATGTCTTCAGTTTGTCCCTCAAGCAGGCTTTTATCCAGCAGCCCAATCACCCAGATCTTCACATGTCATGCCGACCAACATCCCAACAGGCTCTGTGTCACGGAAGAGCTGTGAGGATCTCCCATTGATCTCCATTGGTCCTAGGCTATTCCACCATTGATTCACTTACTCTCAGATCCATCATGCCTCCAACATTGTCGCCCATCATCTCATCCGCCATCAATCCTTCAACCGACTCGACCTCCTGATTGACCCCAGCCACCTGAGCCTTGTCTTGCTTGGCTTGTCAGCGCTGATTGCCTCACCCCCTCTACCCACTTGCAATCAGCCGCTTGTGCGCTCCTTCCTCTCCGACCTAACAAAGTCTTGTTACTGGGCCTGCTTGATTTGTCCGCTGCTCTTCTTCATCCTCCGCAACCAACTTGCTCATTGGTACCCTACCCACCCATCCTCTGCTTGGCTGCTTACCCATCAAGTTGACCTCTGCGTCCAACAACCTCTCTCAAAGTCTACCTCCAGCTCACCAGTCTCCCGCGCGGCTTGTCCGTTGCCCGCCCGGGTCTCAACTGTCTCCCAGGCCCATCAGCATGTCCACAGGCCCCTCAATAGCTACTCTCCTGCCCGTGCCCACCATTGGCATGGGCCAGGGTCTTGATTCAACTCTTCTGTTTTTTTTTCTGAGTGCTTGTTTGTTTCTTTTTTTTCTTTTGTTTTCTCATGACAATAATCCTCAAAAAAAGAAAAAAAAAAATTCCGCTCTATTTGTAAATCTCTCTTGTAAATAGTCTACAGGCCTCTGGTCTATAAAAGGAGGGGCTCTCCCCTGCTTTTTCTGAATGAGAAGAAAATCATCCATGGGAGTGTGTGCTTATGTCCCCCCCAGTTATTGTGAAATTAAGACCCTGATCCTTATCCTGGGTATATGTCTGATTACCCCCTGATCCATTTTTGACCCGGAGTCTTTGCCCCTCTGTGGCCTGATCCTTATCACCAACCAATAGCCTTGCTGGTTGAAGAAAAATTCTGTCTGTTGGAATTTTTGAGTGTGTTATACCACTCCTTGATCCCTTTCTCTGACTATACTGGGCTTGATCCCTGATCATCTTTCTGGAGCCAATCACAATTGATTGAAGAGGTATTATTAAGCTTAAGACCTGGAGTGTTATACCTCCCTTTATTTTCTTTGGAGTTGCATTCTGCCAGCCTACTTTTGAGTCCCTTGAGAAGTACTGAGGTTATCCTTGCTTCAAATCAGTTACTATTTGCTTTTAGAGCTTCTTAAACATTGTGCTTTGTCTTGTACAGCCACCCTCAGTTATCTGGTACCCTTCAAGCGCTTGATTGCGGAGAGTTGGGCAGGTTCATTGAGAACCTGGAGGTTGCTTGGGTTTGAGTTGATCATTCCCAATCTTCTGCTGACGACCAGAGTTATTAGCTTGTGGGCGTTGTTTACATACAACAGCTTTTGTTCTTTGAACTCTAAGCAGACTTTAACTTCTTTTGTCCAAGTTTTTCCCTGCATAATCTTGTCTCAGATAGTGCTATTCCATTGCTACCAAACTATTATCATCTTTATCCTCTACTCCTTGATTCCTCATTTACCAGGTTCTGCACCTTGATCTTGGTTACATCTAAATATTTTTGTAACACTCAGGAGGGCAGCCTAAACAGCACCTTTCCCCTCCACAGAACTGCCACGGCCTAGCACCGTTTGGAGTCTTACATTTGGTCCCCCGGGCCGGGATCAAACCAGCAACCTTGGGATTTACAGTCCCAACTTGAAGAATCAACTCCAAAATCCAATCCGATTTTTTTTTTCTTTCTTTTTTTGTTTGTTCTTTTTTCAATTTGATCCGTGGAGGCAATATTGTCCAGAAGTAAGTCTTCCCAATTGTGCACCATCTGGGCAAGATCCTTGTTGTTTTTGTGAAACTCTACTCTTGCCACACTTGTGAGCCACCTTGGAACTCTGCTCGTTTGGATCTCTTAGGAACCCTTCAACATGGAATCTGCTGGATCCTCCTTATCTGTTTGGGCCAAGATGGTCAAAATTAAACCTCAGAACAAAAACTTAGGCTTCAATGGGAACAATCTCAAACAATTCCTGGACTCCTATGAGATGGCTGCTGAAGTGGATGGTGCCAGTGAACATGATATGGCTTATCCGTTACAATTTTTTATCTCTTCTGACAAAGTTATGGAGGTTATTGAATCGTTTGATGGATTCAAAACTCATAACTGGAGGCTCCTGAAGGAGGCTATGTTGGCCTATTGGGGAAAAATAGATGTAGCCAGATTTACTTTGCAAGACTTGGATGCCCTGGTTTCTCAATGGATCTCCAATGGTGGTGTCTCTTCAGCTCCAAATTATCAGTCTTTCAGAAAATCTTGGGATCTTATCCAATCTTACCTCATCAGAAACAATCAAATAAACACTGTGGACAAAATTCAAGTCCAATTTTTCCAATCCTTTTCACCAGGAGTCCAGGAAAGAATTAGGGATGAACTGGTCAAATCTGGATCCATGATCACTACTAGGGATAATCAATTCAAACAACCGCTTTCCTGGTTTTGAGGGGAGCAGTGGAAAAGGTCATGAAAGGTCAAACTGCCCTCACTTTTGAACAGACCAGAATTGCTGAACCAGTCCATGCTCCCTCTTTTCAAGCATCTAACCAAATCATGAATAAGATGGAAGCCAATTGTAGACCTAAACCCAATCCTCAGACCCACCAGGAGACACCTACTATAGATGAGATCACTAAATTACTTCAGGCATTTGAGAATAAAATAGATCAGAAAATATCCTCTTTAGCCACTCCTAAACCTGCTAATTCTGTTCCTAAATCTACTCTAGTCTGTTATTATTGCCATAGGGAAGGCCATGGTACTGGTAGATGTCCTGAACTCCAGAAGGACAAGGAGGAGAAGTTAGTAGAGCAGAAGGGAAATAATTTCTTCCTTCCTAATGGTGCTTTGATCCCTTTTGATTCGTCTTGACCAATACATCATGTGGTGGCCTCATACCAACCACCAACCCCTAAGAAGGCATCCTTGGTCTCTGTGGATTTTTGATCATCCTGTGGAACTCTGCAACCTTGGTATCCTCCAGCTATCACTTCTTCCAGCTTCCCTGGCACCTATCAATCTGATCCGGCTAGGAAACGCCATGAGGAACCAAAACCTCATAAGTCTCCTCCTGTTCCATCCTCAATCCTGCAAAAACCCGTTAAATGTCAATCTTCACCTGAGCCTCCTTCCTCTGATGTGGAAGACATGGAAGTAGAAAGGGAACCACTTATGCAAAGGTTCCAGGAAAACCCTGATCTTCCCCCTTTTCAACCTGTCCAACCCTCAGATCCTCTTCCAGCACCTATTTCATCTGATCTTCCTGCCTCCACCCAGCCCAAAGCTCAATTTGAGAGGGGCATCTCCAAGGACTACCCTAATGCTGTGGAAGGAGTATTAAAGAAAATTTCTGATCTTAAAATCCCTGATCTATCTGTGGCTGAACTCCTGTTGATCTCTCCATCTGTGGCTGAAGGGATGAAGAAATGGGTTTCTTGTTGACGTGTGGAGATTGGTCTGGATGAATTAAAGGTCTCCTCTGGTACTATGATGGAGGATTCTGGTGGAACAGATCCCTCTTCAGATACCAACCTGTATTCCTGTCCTCTTGGCTTTCTCCCATGTTATCTTGGTGATTCAACTAAAATGGTTTCTCTCCTTGTGGATTTGGGTTCTCAGCCCAACTTGATTTTGGACTCCATGGCCTGCAAGCTTAAACTTAGCCCAAGGGTCAGTTTCAATTCTGCTGTGTATGGAATAGGGAACCAGTCCTATGAGCTAGTTGGTATTGCTGAGGATATCCCTGTTTGAATTGGTCAAAATATTGTTGGTGCCTGTCACTTCTGGATCACTCGTCTGGATGGTCCCATGATCTTGGGAAGGCCTTTCTTAATGGACTTTGGTGCTACCCTGATGTTTTCTGATCAAGTTGGGGAGAGAATTCTCCTCCCTGATGCTGATGGCAGGAAGATTGAAGTTCCTCTGTGTTCTCTGGATTCTGGTTGTTGGGAAAGAGACTTCCCTGGTCATGCTCCCAAATCTGTCCTGAAGGGAAAGCAGAAAGAAAACTCTCATTCCTCTCATCCTCATTTTTTAGCAGAATAGTTGACCCTACTGATAGTTGTAGTTCTTCTCAGCCTCAGACTTCAACTCATGGACCAACTCTTACCTCAAAGGCATATCTTTCTTTTTCCTCATCATTTACTTCTCATCCAAATAAGATCAAAAATCAAACACATGAAAAATCCAAAAAATCCAAAAATATTTCTTCTCTGTCTGGATCTGTTGTATCTTCTTTTCCTTTTTCTTTCAGCCTGATCAATCATCCTCTATTCCGGTCTTGAATCTCCGCAATGAGTCTAAACTAGATCTCAATCTTGATTCTTTTCTTGGTGGCTTTGGTATGAAGGAGTATGGTCTTAGGTGGAGGCAATTTGGGGTAGAAGTAAGTCCTCCCAATTGTGCACCACCAGGGGCTTCTACTACTGTCATTTTCAAAACTCTACCCTGTGCCACACATGTGAGCAATGTGTTATCTTTTGGATCCTCTTTTATGGAGAAGGCACCTTCCAAGGATGCAGCAGAACATTGAACTTGGAAGATTTTGGAACATGGTCTCAGTTTTTGTAGTCAGGTCTCACTGGTCAATGCTTGGAGGAAGCAAGGATTCCTCTCCTTTGCCACTAAGTACAAACCAGTTGCAAAGAAGGTCCAGCCAGTCAACCAACCAATGCCTCTCAACCTCAATCCTCCCCTTATGCGTCCTCCTCTATCCCAAAATCCTTACTATGGTCTATCCCAATCCCTCATTGGTCCATTCATTCCCTCTGGTCGGGTCACTGAAGAACATCTGAAAGTGGTCAACTTTGGTCCAGATGGATGGCTTCTTCCTGATGAGTTAAATTTGATCAAAAATGTCCTAGCTCTTGAAGAAAAATCCATTGCTTTCTGTGAAGAAGAGAGAGGTCTCTTGAAAGAGTCCTATGGCCTACCCTATATCATCCCTGTAATAGAAAACAATCCCTGGCAAAAGAAAAAGATCCCAATCCCTGCTGCTAAAGTTGACAAATTCATCAAGTTGGTCCACAAACGAGTCCGAACTGGTTTATACAAACAATCAACTACTAGCTATTCCAGTCCTGTTTTCTGTGTCCTGAAAAGTAATGGTAAACTTAGAATAGTTCATGATCTCCAGCCTCTAAATAAGGTTACTATTAAAGACTCCGGTATCCCTCCTGCTACTGAAGAATTTGTCAAATCCTTCTCTGGGAGAGATTGCTATGGTCTAGGTGACATTATGGGTGGCTATGAAAAACAATTCTTGCATCTTATTTCTTGTCCCCTTACTACTTTTGATACTCCCCTTGGTCAATTTCAACTGACTCAATTGCCTCAAGGTGCCACCCACTTGGTTGCAGTCTATCAGGCTCAGATGATGTGGATCCTCCAGGACAAAATCCCGGATCATTCAGGTATCTTTATTGATGATGGTGGGATTAAAGGTCCAGTTTCTGACTATGATAATGAGCTCTTACCTTGGCACTCAGGAATCCAACGATTTATCTGGGAGTGTGCTAATATCTTGGAAAGAATTTTGTTTTGAATCGAGGAATCTGGCCTTACTGTCTCTGGATCAAAACTTTCCGCCTGTGTCCCTGCCTTGGAACTTGTTGGTCATATAGTCTGCAAGGAAGGAAGAAGGATGGCACCCTCTAAAGTCAACAAAATCATCCCCTGGCCTACTCCAATAAATCCAACGGAAGTTAGAGGTTTCCTAGGTGTTGTAACTTATGTCAGGATCTTCATTCCTTCTCTATCCAAAATCTGTATTCCCTTGCGTTGCTTAACCAGGAAGGATGCTGAATGGCTTTGCACCCAAGCTTGCAAACAATCATTCCAGATACTCAAAAAAATTGTTGGGAAAGACATTGTTTTGAAAAAGATCACTTATGGACCTGGGGCTGGCAGAATCAAGCTGGCAGTGGAATCTAGTTATCAATCTGTTGTGGCTGTCCTTACTCAGGAAGATGAAAATGATTTGGATTGTCCTGCTCTGTATGAATCTCTTCTTTTCTCAGATGTGGAATCCAGGTACTCCCAGCCAAAAATGGAACTTTGCGGTGTGGCCCAAATGTTGAAGAAGCTCCAGACTGTCCTTTGGGGTCAACACTTCAAGTTACAAGTTGATGCACAATCCATTATTGAAATGATCAATGCCCCCAGTCTTCCCAATGCTCCAATGACTTGTTGGGTGGCTTTCATCCAGTTGTTCTCTTTTGATATTGTTCACAGGCCTGGAAAATCTTTCACCATGCCTGATGGTTTATCTTGAAGCCCTCTTGGAGATGAAGAATCAGATGTTGGAGTGGATTTTGACAAGGAGGAGCCTTTAATTAGCCCTGTCTTCACCTTTTCCTCCCAGGATTACTCTGGTTTCCAACAAGGTTTCTGGCTTAAGTTAGAGCAGTACCTTTCAACTCTCCAAAGACCCCATGATCTCCCTGCCAAAGAATTTTGATCCCTTAAAAGAAAGTCCTCTAGTTTCTTTGTCCAAGGTTCTGGGCTTATGAAAAGAGGAACTCCTTGTGCACTTGTTGTGGTCACTATCCCTTCTAAGCAAGATTTGATCCTGGAAAGTCTCCATGAAGGCCTTGGTCATCGTGGGAAACCAAAACTTATCAACCAATATACGAACAATTTTGGGGGCCATCTCTGCAGAAATCCATCTCTCAATGGTGCAGGAGTTGTGAAGTGTGCCAGAAACGTGATCTTAGGCCCCCGGCTGAAATTTGTTACCCCACTGGAGAGTCCACTGTCTTTGGGAGGATTGCTATGGATGTGGTTCACATTAAGGCTGGTGGAGCTAAGTACCTCATTGTGTCTAGAGATCATTTTTCTGGATGGGTTGAAGCAAAGTTTCTTAAGAACCTCAGCTCTGAATCAGTAGCAGCTTTCCTTTATGAGACTTGGAAAATGCGTTATGGCTTGGCACAATCTTATTTGACTGATGGCAGCTCCAAGTTTGGTGGTAAACTGGCTGATATGATCCAATCACTTCCTGGTCAACATAGGGTGACCACTCCTTATTATCCTGAAGGCCAAGGCATGGTGGAAAGAGGCCATGCTCCTTTGAAGGCCGCTCTTGTCAAACTGGCTGGTGAAAGTGGCAAGAATTGTTGCAAATTCCTCCCCCTGGTCCTCTTCTCTGATCAAATTTCAACTAAACAAACCACTGGCTACTCATCTTACAAAATCATTTTTGGTCAAAGGGCTGTCCTTCCTCTGGATTTGGAAATGGAATCTTTCTTATGTATTTCTTGGGAAAAGGTTTCTTCCACGACTGATTTATTAGTTGCCAGATCCAAGCAGCTGGAAAGGAGTGAAGATGTCCGTAGTGAAGCTTATCAGAAGATGATGGAGTCTAGGGAAAAATCAGTTCAGTATTGGGAAGACAAGCATTCAAAGAAAATCAGGGATCCCTTGAACCCTGGGGATCTAGTCTTAGCTTATAATTGTTCCTTGGAAAATCAGTGGGGAAAGCTTTTCTCTAACCGCTGGAATGGTCCTTACCAAGCGGTCTGCCAAGTTAGAGGTGGATCATATGTTTTGGAGGAACTGGATGGTACTCAGATGGCCAGAAGGTTCTCTGCTGATCAGGTCAAGAAATTTCATTCTTGTGGAGGAAACTTGTTCTCTAAGTAAGTCCTCCCAATTGTGCACCACCAGGGTCATCCGCTGCGTTTTTTTGTGAAACTCTACTTCATGCCATGCATGTGAGCACCTGGGAGGCCTTCTTCATTTTATCTCAGCCAGTTCTAGGATTTTTGGACGGATTGACATATTCTTTTTCAATCACTCTCAAGATCAAAATGGCCATTCCTTGGTTTCAATCATCTTTCTTTCCTTTATCTTTTTATGGAATCAAGCTTGGGAGCAGACTAGGGACAGTCTGTAAGTTGGGGAGATATGTGGTGCCCCATCCTGGACACCCTGGCTGGTGCAGAGACTTTAATTTTTTTTATGATTTTTCCTTATCATCATCCATAGGCATCATTATCAAAAAAAAAAAAAATCTTTGATCCGGAATAGGGTTCCATTTGGTTCCCAGCTTCCCAACTGCTCATTCTCTCACACCACATGCAAAGTGGTGACGATTTTGAATAATTGTCACCCGCCCAATCCACTTGTCCCCACCCAAACTGACTTGCAAAAACCGTGAGACACCTCGCGCGTCAAACACTGCTTAGGTTCCCAGCTGAACCGTCAGCTTACCTGACGATTCACCCCTGCAACGGACCATTTGCTTGCCCTTTGTCCTGTGCATCCACTGTGAATCAAAGTCCTTTGCATCCATCATCCAACCAACGACCTTTTACATCCACTGTTTCCTTATTGCCTCTGTCAACCATTCCCCCACAAATTTTCGCCAACAAACTCATTTTTTGCTCTTTGAAACTTTACCGGAAGCTCTCTAAGCACCATGAATCCAGAAAACGCCACTAGCCAACCAGCCAAGCAACCTATGTTCACCCCTAGTCAAGTAAAAGAAATGATTGAGTCTGCTGTCTCCCAGCAAGTTGATCAATTTCAAGAAACCTTTCAAGCCCTCAAGGAAGAAATCAACAATCTCAAGATTTGTGAAAGTCAGCCAGCTGCCCCTTTGAATGCCTCCACCACAACCAGTAGCGTACATATGAAATCAAGCCACAAAGAGACCAAGAAGCTCAAGACTGTCCAAACAAAGTCTTCAAAATCAAGCAACACCAATCCAAAAAGTACTAATACTCCTAAGCCTCCAGTCAACAAGCGTGCCCAACTAGTCATTCAAAGCACCAAAAAGAAACCTTTCCGTTGTGCACAATCTGAACCTGCACCGGGACTTTCAACCAAGTCTACCTCAACTCCCATTAAAAAAAAGGTTGAAATCAAGTCAACTCCCCCTAGTATCAAGAAGAGACCAAATCAAATGATCACTGAGGATTTCCCACCAGACTTCAAGTCAACCAAGGTAAAATCCGCCTCTACATTATGGATTCATCATACTGACATCAGCATTTCATTTTAGGAATGCTTGTATGCCCACATTTGATTGCTCTGGGGATTACTTGAAACTACTTCTGTTCCACCTGCCGCCAACCCCAAGTACATCCAAGCATTTTCTTCTAATTTCTCTAGTATCGCCAAATTTGAGAGGTTTTCCGAAGACTCCAATGCTGCCCAACTTATTGCAGAGAACGATGTTCTTACTTTGAAGGGTGCCCGTGCTGGAAAGATCAAGGTAGGAAGAAACCTCATCCACATTGAGGACAGCTATATAGCATATATTCATGGCTACCTTGCAAAAGTTGGCATTTGATGCTGGGGGCCCAATCTTGAAGAAAATGTTGAGAGCTTATTCAATGCAGCCTGTTGCATTGCTGCCGTCAACCTCTTCTGACAAATTGGGGCTTCAGGAGGCTATGACTTCATGAACTTTAACCACAAATACCAGAACAACTCAACTCTGATCATGCAGGCTTACAATCATTACGTGCATCATGTACTTGCTCAGAAGTTTGCCGCTGAGAACAAAGTGGCTGGCAAGTACTGAGAACAAATAGAAACTAAGAATGCTTCCAAGAATTGCAGTCGTGTGAGTAACTTCTATTTCAATTGTTGATTTATTGTTCTAACTTTTTAAAAATTTGATCCAGTTATGCAATGCTTGACTCCAGTTTGCTTCTGACAATCGTAATCCAGAACAATTTTGGATGATTCTTGCCAATGCCGCTGCTCACAGCAATGACAAGTGGGACGCTGAACACAATTTTTTTGCACCCAAAACACTAACCTATTGATCCAATACTGCCAACATCTTTTTTTGTAGATTGGATGAAGAGATGAAGAAATCGGCCAAAGTTATTGGGAAGCCCTCAAAGATGCAAGTTAGGAATGTCCCAAGAGTTCCGGTTCCTTCAAAGTTCACCAAAATGCCCAAGGGATTGCCCCTTGATTTCTATAACCGCAAGTGGATGAAACAGTTGCCAATACACCAACAACGTAACATTCCAAACGTGGGCCAAGTTGCATTCCTGAAAGATCCAAGTAGGTCCCTCTTACCCCAAAACCATCCTCACTTTGATAAAGAGGAGAAACTCTCCAACCAACAGTTCAACAAACTCCACTTGGAAGCAATGCTTGATACCTATGGTTTAAACAAAATAATTGAAGAGGAAGATGAGGACAATGACAAGGATGAAGATGAAGATCAAGACAATGTTGAAGGTGGAGTCATTGATTTAGAGGGTGACAGCCCCGTGGACTCTGAAACCTATCTCTCCAATGCTGATTGGGGAAAAATTTATAAAGATGAGGATGACTCCAATTATGAAGAGGAGGAGGAGGAGGAGGAGGATGAACAGGATGGCCAGGATGATGAAGAGTATGATGAGGAAGATGATGAAGATGGCAACGGGTCTGTTGCTGATATGGTTGAGTGAGATGCAGCTTGTAACATCCAGGCAAGAGCCGGTAGATGATTCCAAGGATGATACCTTTGCATTCTTGAAAGATTTGTTTCCCCTTTATGCTAGGCCCAATATTGGACTAGCCTGTTTCCGCTGATTTTCAATGAAATACAGTAGTTTGTGTGAACTTTCCTGATGCGCTCATGTTAAGTAAGCTTGTTAATCAAGCATATCAATTGAAAGTGCAAAAATCAATCTTGATTGCATGGTTCACCACTCGCCATCTAGACTTGGGATTTTTTTACTTGCCAAAGTGAATCTTGAGGTAAAGTGGCACAACGGAGATATTGGTCTTTGAGAAGCACCATGTCGCTTGGGGCTGAAAGTTTCAAAAGGGCCATTCCTCAGTTTTTTCTTGCTCAAAGGTGGGGTGTCCAAATGAATGGAATGAGAGGCTCAAAATAAACAATTGCCTTAGATTTGCAAGGGAACGAGGATAGTTGGGAAATGCAATAGGTAACAAGAAGGGATGGAATTCAGGGTTTGTGGTTGATAGATAGAAACGGGTGACAAGATTGGTTGCAATTACATAGCTCAGAAATCCAAGAAAGGCAGTCAAGTGTTGCAGTTTGGCAGAAGCGCAGGGAGGGCAGATAAGAGGGAAGGCAGTGAGGGCATACAGAAATCAAGAGATTGGAGCCGTTCATGGAGGTAGGTTAATAGGCAAAATGCTCAGATGGTTAATTGGGGTGAGAATAATACCACCAGAGGGAAGGTCATAGGTTCCAGCGGGCAGGTAGCGGTATGCAGCCAGATCATTGACACAATCGGGTGGTATGAATTGCATTTGACCCAATTGCACACTACCCACCACCGTTTTCATTTTCCAAAGCCATAATCGAAATATTTCACATCCCCTTTTGAAATCTTTACAGAACTTGTTTGTAACCTCTTGAACATTGAGTACCACCCGGCACCCATCCAATGGGTGCTCATATTCAATAATATCCTTGACCAGCCCATAACCAAATTTGCCGTTCACTTCAAACTGGATGCAGTTGTTTGGTTCCAGTACTGAGACTTTGAGTTTTCCCAAGCAATTGTAAGTCTGAAGTATTTTTACTTTACCGCGCAATATTGCAGAACCAGGAGGGTGGGGCAGGTCATGATAGCTTTGGATAGTTGGATTCTCCTCTTGTATGTTCTCCAATAACCTAGAGTACAGATTATCATCAAGTAATATTGTGCAACCCTGCCTTTTGCGACTGTTATCTGGTCCTGACAGAAATTTTGCTGCCTCTGGATCTGCTTCCAATTTTTGTATCATGCAAATTCTTTTTAGCATTGTGCCTTCAATTTCTCCTGTATGTTTCAACAACCAGGAATTAGTTTCCTGAATGACAAACCAAGATGCAAGGTCAATTGTTTGTGCTCAAGTTTTGCAACTTTCCAATGAGCCTTTTGCCCGCAAATTCAGCCACCCCAATTAATGGCCCCCATTTTTTGAGCATCTCTGGGACATGCAGTGCATAGTGATGATTTGGATTCACAACTAAGTTTTCAAAAATTTTTTTTGACGTATCACTGTATAGACTGTAGTTGGTAGTGAATTGAACAATGTGTGAAGATCTTATTTGCCTTGAAGCCACTATGTGAGTACACTGGATCAGGCTAGAGATGTTTTCCATGACAAGCGCTTGGTTTGTTTTCACATGGGTGATGTTGTCAATAAACAATTCTCCTGCAACCAGGGGAATTATATAGACAAAAAGGGCATACCACTGGGAAGCCTTTAGCTTCCCACATTTTGCTTGACCCAACTTGCTTGGCATACAGCCAATAATTGATGGAATTTTGATATCTTGCAATGCCATTCGAAAAAATCCATTTCCTTGTTGGTCATCAGCCCGCCTTGGGTCCCCTGGTTAAGTTCAAAATCACTAGTTTCCTCATCCTCATTGCTTTCTGAATGATTCTTGTCTTCATCAAATTCTAGTTGCATCCATTTTCTTGGAGTATTACTTTGATAACCTCGGCGCCAATTCTCCTTGAAAGACAGAGACTGGAATCCCCAGCGTTCCTGGAAATGCTGGGCTAACACCCCCTCCAACCAGTTATGCATGAAACCTAAGGCCACATGAGCAACAGGGTCACGATAAGGAAGTCAAGTCATTTCAGAGTAGCAAACACCAGCTTTTCGGAGTAGGTCATCTTGTCCTTTGATTGTTTTTTTTTGTTTCCATTTCTCTGATATTTGCAAAAACTTGGCGGCGTTTCTTGGGGGTCCTAGACAAAGTTCTTCTTTTGTGTCTTTAGTTGCATGGCACCAGCAACAAAAGTAATTGGCCAAATGCAAAGCAAAACCAGCAACTTTATGAGTAGCACCTGTATCCCCAATAAGAGGTAGTAGTCAAACTTGCACTTTTTGTCCAAGGGGGTGTTGGCTAGTTTGGAAAGAAGTTGGTTGTAAGAGATCCAGAAGTTGATTGACCAAGGGTTGAAGGAGGTGACTAATGGTTGTCATACTAGGTGCTTGCGGTCCTGGTGTCAAACCTGAAATGAACATGTATTGCACCTGATTTCTGAGATGTGGCAACAGATTCATATATGACATTGCAATGATCCCAACGGATTGTTGTTTACCGGCTAGTTTGTTGGTGTGTGGGTTAAACCAATCAACAAAGAGCAAAAACACAAGGTTGAGGGATGATACGTTTTTGGGACATTCACACCAGGCTAGACTTTTCCAAGCTTCTCCTTGCTGTATGTCAATCATTACTTTGGGATCATGTCGTTGTAAGTGAGTTTTCCAAGCTTCAAAGTCACTTTCAATTGTAGGAATGGAGAGAAACCATTCAATCCACAAATGAAAGGATTGGATAATGAAAAGTGAAGTGGGAATGCGGATGATGGGAAATTGAGTAGGTTTTGGACGACTTCTTTGAGTTTGAAATTTTCCTTGATGCGCGCTTCCAACAAACATTTTTTTTCTTTAAATAATTCAGTGCCGCAAGGAAGTGCCCTGGGAGTTTCTTGGAATTTGCAGTGATTGGGTAAATCGGGAGGGCAGTAGAGTGAAAAGCAAGTGGGACAACAGACAATCTTCTCAAGTTTCACGTTGAATTTGGATTTGAGGATTGTCCAAATGTCAACTGGCACCAAATTATCCAAGGTAGGACTATCTTGGACCCCATTCAGAAGGCGCAGTAATAATGATTGTGCTGTATTACATTTCTGCATACTGAGATTCCCATAGAGATGTAGCCATGATAGAAATAAAGAAGCCATTTCTAGAAAGTGACACAATTGTTAGAACATATCTTCTAAAAGAGACTTCAAGTAAGAATAAATTACGTGAGGGTGAGGGCATTTGCTCCTCGAAGTCATCTTCTTGGTCAAATAGGAAAGAATCTGTGCTGTGATTGGATTTGGTTTTGGAGTTGGATTCCTTGGGATCAGTACTTGCAGTGTTGAGAGTGAAAACAACATGTGATGGATTTGACTTCAAATCATTTTTCCAATGCTTCCGTTCATTACGCGTGGAGATAAAACGTCCTTGGTGCCGGTTACCATTGCAATCAATGTGGACAGAGTGGGAGCAGTCAGAGCATCAACACAAGGTACGTTTTGGATTGGAAGATGGGTGAGACATGAAAGATACTGGATGGAAGACAGGATGATCAAGTGGGGGAATGGAATCAAGAGTGTTGAGGATGGGAGAAGCTTTGGTATAGGGGGTGATCTTGCTTGCGGGCAAAGGAGTCAACAAATGTTGTTGTTGATGGAACTGACAAAAGGAAAATGGGCTGACGTGGGAGGTGTCGCACGGTTGTTGCAAGTCAGTTTGGGTGGCAACAAGTGGATCGCGCGGGTGACAATTATTAAAAATCGTCACCACTTTGCATGTGGTGTCAGTTGGCAAGGACAATCTCTGGGTAGTTGTATCCCCGCTCTTGTGTTCAAATCCCTGCTGCTCCGCTATTCAGCCTTACAATTTTTTTTGTCAAGCGCGCGGCCAAAAGACCGTCGGGCTTGCATCCACCCCTCAACTTGATCAATCGATTGATTGCCATTTCTAGCTATGTTGTCTGTCTTCTGAATATTATAAGTATAACTAGACTGGATCCTTACCCACTGTACAAAGATCAACAGTGATAATCTAGGAACTAATCACATTAAATCCATCAACATCCATCCCAATTTGATGTTTGATTATCAATCATCCTTCATCACAATCCAGATCATCCAATCGGCTTCCTAATCCATTGCTTGCTCAACCACACAACTCCTTGGTTTCCCACAATTTCATCTCCAATCTCACACTTAATCAACCCACCCATTGGTCATCTTGCCCAATTCCAATTTGTTTCACATGTCTTCAGTTTGTCCCTCAAGCAGGCTTTTATCCAGCAGCCCAATCACCCAGATCTTTGCTTTTCATGCCGACCAACATCCCAACAGGCTCTGTGTTGTCAAAGAGCGGTGAGGATCTCCCATTGATCTCCATTGGTCCTAGGCTATTCCACCGTCGATTCACTTACTCTCAGATCCATTGTGCCTCCAACGTCATTGCCAATCATCTCATCCGCCATTGATCCTTCAACTGACTCAACCTCCTGATCAACCCCAGCAACCTGAGCCTTGTCTTGCTTGGCTTGTCAGCGCTGATTGCCTCACCCCCTCTACCCACTTGCGATCAGCCGCTCGTGCGCTCCTTCCTCTCCAACCTAACCAAGTCTTGTTACTGGGCCTGCTTGATTTGTCCGCTGCTCTTCTTCATCCTCTGCAACCAACTTGCTCATTGGTACCCTACCCACCCATCCTCTGCTTGGCTGCTTACCCATCAAGTTGACCTCTCCGTCCAACAACCTCTCTCAAAGTCCACCTCCAGCTCACCGGTCTCCTGCGCGGCTTGTCCGTTGCCCGCGTGTGTCTCAACTGTCTCCCGGGCCCATCAGCATGTCTGCGGGCCCCTCAATAGCTAATCTCCTGCCCGTGCCCACCATTGGCACGAGCCAGGGTCTTGATTCAACTCTTCTGTTTTTTTTTCTGAGTGTTTGTTTGTTTCTTTTTTTTCTTTTGTTTTCTCATGACAATCATCCTCAAAAAAAAAAAAAAAAAAAAAAAAAAAAAATTCCGCTCTATTTGTAAATCTCTCTTGTAAATAGCCTAAAGGCCTCTGGTCTATAAAAAGAGGGGCTCTCCCCTGCTTTTTCTGAATGAGAAGAAAATCATCCATGGGAGTGTGTGCTTATGTCCCCCCCAGTTATTGTGAAGTTAAGATCCTGATCCTTATCCTGGGTATATCTCTGATTGCCCCCTGATCCATTTTGACCCTGAGTCTTTGCCCCTCTGTGGCCTGATCCTTATCACCAACCAATAGCCTTGGTGTTTGAAGAAAAATTCTGTCTGTTGGAACTTTTGAGTGTGTTATACCACTCCTTGATCCCTTTCTCTGACCATAGTGGTCCTGATCCCTGATCATCTTTCTGGAGCCAATCACAATTGATTGAAGAGGCCTTATTAAGCTTAAGACCTGGAGTGTTATACTTCCCTTTATTTTCTTCCGAGTTGCATTCTTTCAGCCTACTCTTGAGTCCCTTGAGAAGTGTTGAGGTTATCCTTGCTTCAAATCAGTTACTATTTGCTTTTAGAGCTTCTTAAACATTGTGCTTTGTCTTGTACAGCCACCCTCAGTTATCTGGTACCCTTCAAGCGCTTGATTGCGGAGAGTTGGGCAGAATCATTGAGAACCTGAAGGTTGGTTGGGTTTGAGTTGATCATCCCCAATCTTCTGCTGACGACCAGAGTTATTAGCTTGTGGGCGTTGTTTACATACAACAGCTTTTGTTCTTTGAACTCTAAGCAGACTTTAACTTCTTTTGTTCAAGTTTTTCCCTGCATAATCTTGTCTCAGATAGTGCTATTCCATCGCTACCAAACTGTTATCATCTTCATCCTCTACCCCTTGATTCCTCATTTACCAGGTTCTGGACCTTGATCTTGGTTACATCTAAATATTTTTGTAACACTCAGGAGGGCAGCCTAAACAGCACCTTTCCCCTCCACAGAACTGCCACGGCCTAGCACCATTTGGAGTCTTACAGCGGTATTGGTGTTCCTGTTGGTTTTTCAATATATGAGAACAAATGACAAGTATTACACTTTAAATTATCCTGCTTAGTATTTTCAGCTGGCTACTATTCAGAAAGGGTGATGTTAAATTCACGTCTCCAACAGTGTGGTAGTTGTGTAGGGCCCAACATGGCTCAAATGAGCCGTGGGGGCCCATAGACAACTAAAAAGGGCCATTTCAAACACAGGCAACCCCCAGGTGTTGGGTAGGAGCCGTGTAACCCCCAAACACAGCAAATTTGAGCTACATGGCTCAAAACCGCCATGCTTGGGGGTGCACAACCCCCCAGAAGTCATGCCAGAATTTTGGGCACCCCCTGGACCACACTTGGGTTCCATCAACCCAAATTTGGGATTAATGCATACTTTGTGGGACTGTTGTTCCACACCTAGCAATTAAAAAGAGACATTAAAGTGAAACCAAAGTGAAAGAAAAGTGAAAATTGAAATCATATAAAAATCTGCAAAAAATTCTTTCTCAACTCAAAAGTGAGAAAACTTTGTTTGTTCAATTGAAAGTTGGATTGAATACTGAAGTATACCATGGCATTTTTTTTTGCATGGGAACAGTGGCAAGCCCTTCTTCTTCTGACATGGCTGCGTGGAAGGTCTAAATTGACAGTTCCATCAACAAGGCTTTGGAAAAAGAAAGAAGGATTTGGGTAATGAAACATTAGAAGCCCCAATTGCATCCTCATCAAGGGTGACAATTGAGGAACAAAATGTTTCACAGTGGGATTTGACCTCTGGTAGTGAGTAACATTTTATGTTGCTAAGGCCTCTTTGCTGGATTTAATTTGATTGAAACTAGTGGGTGCATGTAACCATGAAACTATGACTTAACCAATGAATGTTTACTAGATCCACTTGACCCACCTCCCTTGAGAGCTTTTCCTACTAGGTAAGAGGCACAAAACTATTCCAAACATGGGTAATGAAGCATGGTTATGCTTTAACAGTTTTCCACTCAAAGCGTGACCAAAATGTGTATTCAGCCTGTGATAGACATGGTTCCTATTCAGGGAAACTTCTTACCAAACGGCCTAGACAAACTCACAAAAGGAAGGTTGGGTGCAAGTTTTTAATTCATGCAAGTTCCACAAAGGCAGACCCCTTGTGGCAAATCTCCTATAAAGAAACTCAACATAACCATCAACCATCTGAAAATCCCTCTGTGCATCCTCAACTGAAGAGAATCTCTGGGCAAGCCTTGGATCTACTTAAGGAAGGCATGAAAGATGGGCTCAATATGTTAAAAATCAAGAGAAAATTGAGAAAGATTGATGGGCGGGATTATGTTGATGACCAAACAATCTATAACACTAAGCAGAAGGTAACGCTTGCAGAACTAAAGGGAAAAAGTGTTATGGAGGTACTCTATGAACAGCTTGAAGAAAAAAAGTTGGATTCACCGGTCAAATTTCAGTGGAGAGGGTCACTTGGAGGCCCTGTACTTAGCACATCCAGAGGCAGTAAAGCTTTCAAAACAATTCCATCATATTGCTATGTTGGATTGTACTTATAAGAAAAATAAGTACAAAACCCCACTATTGCATGTTGTAGGAATGACAGCCAATTGGAAAAATTTCACAAAAGCTCTTGTTTTTATAACAAAAGAAACGTTTGAGTTCTACAGTTGGTCTGTAAATGCATTAAAGGAGTTTGCTTATATCCTGAGAGACTTCCAAAAGTCTTTGTGATGGACCATGAAAAAGCTTTAATTTGTGCTATTGAATCTAGTTTCCCTGAGTCATCAAGACAATGTTGCACTTGGCACTTGTCTAAAAACATACAAGCAAACTTTAAAGTGCGCTTTGTTGATGATGTTGAAGGATGGAAAAGCTTTATGACTCTGTGGGAAAATTATGGGGCTTCAAAGACCAAGGAAGAGGCAGAGGTCAATGATGTGGAGCTCAGAGTAGGTCCAAATTACTGCTTCTTATTCTTCCTAGTTTTGGGTTCTGACCTTTTGACTTGTATAGTGTTCTCAACTTACTGATACCAGGAACTTTGCAGTCCTTTAGCTACAGCAAGAGATATTGGCATTGGAATGATAATAATTCCAAGAAAATTATGTATAATGCTCAAATAGTTGATTTAGAAGCAAGTGAAAAGTTTGAGTGGTTTGGTTGGATTAAATTGATTTAAACATATTTTTCAAGAGGGGCCACAGTTCATGCAAACAGGGGATCTGTTGGAATGGTTTGGACATTGTCTATTTTTTTTATTATGCATTTCCTTTATATTTTTCTTTTCTTTTCTTTTAAATGCGCTCCTTACAACCATCACAGGTGAGACCGTGCTCTTCTTCCTGATGCATATGCATCTCACATCTGGTCCTCAATCCCAAACTCTTAATGAAAGCCAGTGAGCAGGCTGAAGTCTCTTTTTCTCATTGGATTTTCACTTTACACTTCATTCTTGAATCTCTCATTATTTGACTCAAGATTCAAGTGATCATCCAGTCATCATTCAAAGGAACTCAAGTAATTTGGTGCAACTGTTGAATCTTTCTTTTTTGGATGTTCTTTGTTCAAAATCCTGACTTGATTGATTAGTTCCTCTACAATTGTGGTCGTGGTCCATTTTTGTTTGTGCTAACATCAGGTCTATACGGAGGGTATTCATTCAGTCTTCCAACGTCCAAGAGTCTTAGTCATTTCCATCAGCTTGGGTATGAAGCTTATTTGTTTCATTGCTCTTATCCATCTTACTTACATCTTGTTCTATGTGATGTAGTTTCTGGTTTTAGTCAATACAAAGAGAATTTCCACATTTTAGATTTAACACAATTAACAGTTGAAAGGGCGTCAAATCAATTCTCCGCTAATCATCCAGAAACCAACATGACGGACTCACTTAATGCAACCATACTCAAGACTGCCATAGAAGCCATTCCATTACTCACCTTGGACAACTTTTCTATATGGCGTAATCGAGTGGTCAACATGATGGATCTACAGGAGGACCTCTACGATAAACTCACAAAGAAGAAAATCGATGCAACTGGCAATCCAATTGGACTCACTCACATGGAGAACGTTAGGATTCAAACCATTCTCACTTCCAAACTAGACACAACCATTCAGGCCAACATAATAACTCCTGACAATGAAAAGGACGCTCACCGCATTTGGTTGGATATTACTGAATATTTTGCATCCAACCATGCTTCCAATCGAGCCAGGATTTTTAAGGAATTTCTTTGCGCCCCCTTTTCTCACACTAACATTCTTGGATTCATTACCAATACCAAAACTGCAATTTCTCGACTACACAACGTTGGGATCGAATTACCTCCTGACATCATTGCATACCTGATCTTGGAAAAGCTACCTTCAAACATGGATACGGTAGTTCAGCAAATAACTCACTTGGACAAGAAAATTACCCCAGAACAAGTTCTAGATCACCTACGGATGTTTAATAATGACAAGTTCCTAAATAAAGAACCGAATACAAACAAGGGCGATGAAGCTCCCAACTCAGTATCCTTTCTGAGCTCCTCCAACATCAAGCCCTGTGACGATAACTGGCATAATCCTAAATCAGCTCACCCTGAAGGACGGTGCTGGAAGCTTTACCCCCATCTCAAACCCACCTTCCCAAAGAAAAAGAAAAGAGGGTCATCCAACACAGCAGCTCAATTCACATCTGTCAGCTCTTTTCACATGAGCCATCTGTTTCTTCCAAACTCTTTTGTAGTTGACTCCGGATCTTCAAGACACATTGTGTCTGATCTAAAGTTCTTCTCTCATTTAGACCAATCAGTAACCGGGTACATTTCTACAAGTTCTGGAAGGAATACACTCAAATACAAAGGAGTAGGAGTAGTGGAACTGACGGATGATGAAGGTTGCGTGACTTCTCTAGCGGATGTGTTGTTTTCCCCCAATTCTACAGCAAACTTATTGTCCATGCGGTCTCTGGTGCTGGATGGTTTTACGGTTGAGTTTGGGAAGGAAGAGCTAGTCCTTCAGAAAAATGAGTGGAAAAAGAAGGGTGTATACAAATACAATATTCCAGTTATTCCCTTCGTCGTTGCAATGAATCCTAAAGTTTCACTCCTCACTCATGATGAGATTTTGCACAAGTCCCTGGGTCACGTTAGCTATGCAAGAATACAATCAAAACTGGGTCTGAAAGTGAAAAAACACTCAGTCTGTGAATCCTGCGCAATAAGCAAGATTTCAAAAACTCCGTTTAATAATAAGCACTCTCGAGCTGAGAGACCTTTCCTTGGAGATCCACTGCAACTTGGTTGGTCCCATATTTCCACCAAGTGTCAATGGAGATACTTATTTCCTGACCGTAGTAAATAGCTGCCCTCGGTTCTTCACAGCCATTCTGATCAAAAACAAAAGTGACGTTGCTGACACTTTGAGTTTTCTCATCAATGTCAAATCAAAAAGATTCAAATACAGTCCAATGATCATACACTCCAATAGAGGTACGGAATTTCTGAATTCAAATCTCTCAGAGTTCTGCAATCAAAACAACATTAGGAAAACCTTCTCCAATCCTTATACCCCTCAACAGAATGGATTGGCAGAACGATTCAATTGACTGGTTCTGGAATCTCTCCGAACCGTTCTCTTCAACTCTCAATTACCTAAGAACCTTTGGCATGTAATTATCAGGGGGTGCGCTTTGGCACTTAATCAAGTTCCTTTGCATATATCAAAGAGATCACCCTATGAGCTTTTCAAAGGAACAAAACTCAGCGTTGATTACTTTCATCCAATTGGTAACCCGGTCATTTACATTCATGGGGATAGAAGACCGTTCTCTAAACTTGAACCTTGTGGTCTTTTTGGAAGACTTATTGGGTACAACAATGATCTACAGTCATACAAGATATTAACTTCAACAAACAAGATCATTGATACAAAGCATGTGACTTTCCTTGAATATAATTCTAATCCAAATAGGCTTGGCAACAACATTGAAGTGGGTGATGAGGGTGTTGAAACTGAAACTTTGGCGTCTCATACTCCAGACTCTGAGCCTGTTCAAATTGATTTGGCCAATCATTATCATTGCTTGGACTTGCTCAATCCGGAATCCTCAGTTATTAATGCTCATGAACGGTCTGTTGAAGCCGGTGCTGGCGGGGAGGACACTCAAAGTCAGTCTCAAGTTCAGTCAAATGTTGAAACACCCAGATACAATCTACATGAACGGTCATTGTCAGTTAAACCTCCAAAGTATTTGTATGGCTCATTTGATGGACAATCCAACTGGTCAAATGAAAGGCAAACTGAGCTCAACAAGATAGAATCCCAACAGGTGTGGGAGGATTGCAAAGTCAATCCAGTCCACTTTCTCAGGACAATGTGGGTGGACAGAGTGAAGCCAGCCACAAGTTTATCTCCAGAAAAACGGAAGTCACGGCTATGCATCATGGGGAATCTTCAAACGCCTGGAGTCGATTATGATGAGACATACGCACCCACGGGCAAATTCACTACTCTGCTTCTTCTCTTACTGTGTGGATTGGATCACAATCTTGAGATACGCCAGTTCGATGTGAAAGCTGCGTTTCTTTTTGCTCCCTTGGAGGAAGACTTATACATATTAAGACCAAAGGAAAGTGCTTGCAAGTCAAAGTTTCTAAAGCTAAAAAAGTCGCTGTATGGTTTGCGTCAGGCGCCGTCAAATTGGTACAAAACTCTCACATCATGGTTAGAAGAAATTGGGTTGGTTCAGTCTAATGCGGATCCGTGTCTATATATTCATTCCTCTCAACAAGTGTTTGTCTTCTTTCATGTGGACGACTTAATTGTGGCCGGGGAGGTAGACTGGTTTGAAGACAAATTCTTAGTCAAATTTCCACGCTCTTCTGCACATCGACCGGATACCATCCTAGGAATGGAATACACACGGTCCAATGGGACGATCACCTTAAGTCAGGCAAAACTGGTTGAGAAGACGTTAAAGGAATTGGATCTGGTCAATTTCAGGTCTGTAAGAACTCCTATGACACCCAGGATCCAACTTGTTCCAGCCTCTCAAGACAAGCAAGTTGAATTCAGGAAGTTGGGTGTAAATTTTAGGAAATACACCGGTATACTGAACTACCTTGCGTGTCAAACTAGACCTGATTTATCTGCCGCTGCATCCATTTTGTCCCAGTTCAATCAAAGCCCGGGCATTAGTCATTGGCGGGAAGTACTTCATGTCTGGAAATATCTTGCTGGGTCCTCATTTCTCTCTCTGATGCTAGAACCAAACTCAATTAATGAGGACGACTTAACTGTATTCAGCAACTCAACCTGGGCAGACGATCCTCAAAGTCATCGTTCTCAGTCTGGCTATATTGTCTTCTGGAAGTCGGCACCAATTGCATGGAAAAGCCAAAAGCAGTGCAACATTGCACTCTTGTCCACGGAGGCAGAGTTAAATGCGCTGACGGACGGCGCGCAGGAAGTACTATGGATTGAATCAGTCATAGGTGATCTTTGACAAACAAAAAACAAGTTCACACCAAGCTTCCTAGTAGACAATAAGGGGCTATTGGACAAATTACGGCACTTTGGATCCAACTCAAAGACAAAGTATATTGACATGAAACTGAAATGGTTACGTGATCAGCTTTCCTTAAATAACATAAGTGTACGGCTGGTAAGTACCAAATCCATGGTGGCTGATTCTCTGACTAAGGCTTCCAGTTGGCAGAGTCTTGATTTGCTTGCCTCAAGATGCTTCAAGTCTTTGTCGCACTGAATTATGGGGAGGTGTTGGAATTGTTTGTTGGAACTGTTGGAATGGTTTGGACATTGTCTATTTTTTTTATTATGCATTTCCTTTATATTTTTCTTTTCTTTTCTTTTAAATGCGCTCCTTACAACCACAACGGGTGAGACCGTGCTCTTTTTCCTGATGCATATGCATCTCACATCTGGTCCTCAATCCCGAACTCTTAACGAAAGCCAGTGAGCAGGCTGAAGTCTCTTTTTCTCATTGGATTTTCACTTTACACTTCATTCTTGAATCTCTCATTATTTGACTCAAGATTCAAGTGATCATCCAGTCATCATTCAAAGGAACTCAAGTAATTTGGTGCGACTCTCGACTCTTTCTTTTTTGGATGTTCTTTGTTCAAAATCCTGACTTGATTGATTAGTTCCTCTACAATTGTGGTTGTGGTCCATTTTTGTTTGTGCTAACATCAGGTCTATACGGAGGGTATTCATTCAGTCTTCCAACGTCCAAGAGTCTTAGTCATTTCCATCAGCTTGGGTATGAAGCTTATTTGTTTCATTGCTCTTATCCGTCTTACTTACATCTTGTTCTATGTGATGTAGTTTCTGGTTTTAGTCAATACAAAGAGAATTTCCACATTTTAGCTTTAACAGGATCTTGATTGGATAACAACCTCTCTTCAAGGGGTTCCCTTGAACTGTGTAAAGACCTTGGGACAATGAGGTCCTAAGTGATTACTCAAAAGGGGTTTCTCAAGGGGATAGGGTGGACTGGCTGACTCACAGCACTTACCCCTGGAGGCAAGGAGGAGATAACTTACTAATTTAAGCAGAAACTCCAAGAAACTTGCAGAAATTCATGGTTGAAAGGGTCTCAGGACACTTGCTGGGGATATTGCTGATATCCTCCAATGGAATTGACAATGGGTTTAGAATTAATAATTATAATATCAGGCTGAGGCCATAAATCACTTGTTTATTTTGAATAAACACTTGATCAGGATGGCAAGGGGTCTGTATTGATTAATTAAAAATTACTGAGGTTTAAACCATCTAAAAGGGGCTGTTTATATACCTTTCTAGGGTAATAAGACCCTCTCAGGGCATGTAGAGAGGGTTGTGCTTGTGTTCTGAGGCTAGCAGGCTAGCTAGGGCTAGTTTGGCACTTAGTCTTGGTTCTGTCAGCTGGCTAGCCTTGCCTGTGTCATATTTCCATGTGAAATAATTTTCAGAATGTTTTTAAATGTTAATTTGTTATTTTCATGGTTCAGACACATTTCCTTATTTGGTATTACTTTCTTTAGAGTGGCATTGGTAGAAGTGGGTATTTGTAGATTCTACTCCATCTTCTACACATGTTGGTAGTTTTTAATAATTTTTTGGTAGACTTCTTGATGTGTTTTGTGGTTCATAAAGATTTGGCAATCCCATTTACGTGACAACCTTCATTATTGTTTCTCACAATTTGTTTGCTTATTGTTCTGATTTTCATATCTTTTATTCAATCTTATTAGGTTTCAAACATCTCCCCATCTGTCAGTCAACTTGTTACATATGCATGATGTATGCATGCAAGTTGTAGCATGTTCCTGCGGTACCTGGCTGTTAGAATTAGTACAGTTGATGTTGATGCACACAGGCTTGACAGCTGCGTGCAGGAATATATCATTGGCAGTCAGCAGTCATTTTGCACAGGGGTTTCTTGACATGGGCCTACATACTGAGTGTCAGGCATGTTTACCCTTGCTATATGAATGCGGGGCTGCATGCGGGAATTGTGACACAACACCAATCTGCCTGTAACTCCTAAAATATACAAAACACCTCAATTCTGACTAAATTTTAGGTGTGAAACCTATACCTGTCATGATTTGTGAAATATTAGAATGGCCAAAAGGTGCCATAGTGGTGCTGTGGTTTATTGGTCTTTTCTTCTAAAATTATTAAAAAAATGTAAGGAGTTGGAATTCAAGGGTGGGGTCAGTGAGTGACCTTACCTATTTTTTGGTGGGAAATCCATTTCTGCAATAAAAGATATGGATTTCCCACTCCTTCTAATCTTATTATTTATTTTATGTTTTTAATCTGCTTTGACAGGTTGCTCTTGTCAACTAGCAAGGTGAGAAGTGTTTCTTGAAAGACTATGAGGATGTACTTGAGTATATGGAAAATAAAATTTTCCCTATCAAAGAGACATTTGTAACAGCATGGACTTGAATAAACCCAGATTTTGGAAACAAAACAACATCTTGGGTTGAAGGGGCGCATGCATTTCTCAAAAAATTCCTTGCAAACTCTTTGGGAAACCTGTTGGATGTTTGGAAAAGCCTTGACAGAACAGTTTTGAATCAAATTAAATTGGTTCATGCATCACTTTATAACTCTTGAATTAAGTTATGGACAGTTCTTCCACCTGAACTGTTACCATTGGGTTAAAAATTGTCTTTAGAGGCAATTCATCTTATTAGGGAACAATTTGAGAAGTTCAAACATGACCATGATGGCAAAGTGTGCACCAATTCATACTCCAAGACTATGGATTTTCCCTGTTCCCACCAAATAGGTGACCATCTAGCATTCAGAGGATCTGTGGTACCCAAAGATTTTCATCATCAGTGGAGGTTGGACTATGACCATTGCAGTTCTAGTTCTGTAAGTTGGCTTAAGTTGTGTTGTTCAAGTTGTATTTTTCAAGTTGGATTGTTCAAATCACTATGTGATTAATGCTTTTTGATTAATTATTCCTAATTCACTAATGGTTGATCCTTTTGAATTTTGAAGTGCAATGTTGATGAAATGCTAAGCATTCCTCAGTTACATGAAAAAGTGAATGCAATGATCTTGGAATCTCCAGATCATGAGCAAAGTGGCCTGTTGAAGTATATCATTCAGAAGATTAAAAAATATTGATCAAAGCCAATACTGGAACCTAAATTCTTACAATCAAGTAGGGGCAGGCCAGAATTGACAGATATGCGGCAAGAACCATCTTGGTTTGAGCATGTTGAAAAAAAACTCAAGGGGGAAAAAAGGACTAAGAGGACTCCAAACAAGAAAAGACAAAAGATTGTAAGTCTTTTATTTTGGGATATTGTCATTTTTTGGGTTTAATGAGCTTAGTTGCCAACTAATGATGAATTTTTAGTCAAAGTTGGCAGAATCTGAATCTGAATTTCATAGCTCAGAGGAAGAGACTGAAAGTGAATTGGGATCACTTAATTTCAAATCAGAATCCTCTTCAGAGGAAGAGAACATGCAGCAAAGCTCAACCAGAAGCTCATCTTTGGTGAGTATTCATTTAATTGATCTAATTAAAGAAATGAATACTAAGTTAGTTTTCATGATAGGAACCAAATGTGAAATACCTCAATCAAATACCCAAGACATTCCATAAGTTCTTGGGTGAGTTTTGGGATCTGATTGGAGATGGGAGTTGAGGATTTAGAGTCATTGCTAAATCTCTTGGTTATGAAGAACATGGTTGGTTTAAAGTTAGGAAGGAAATGATTGAAACATTGGAAAAACATAAAGCATGCTACATTAAGATGCTTGGTGGTGCAAAGGAGGTTGAAAAAATTAGACAAAGAATTGATGTTAAAGACATCAATGAAAAGATTCCCTCCTCAAAATGGCTGGCTTAATCCAGACATGGGTCAAATCATAGAAGGCACATATTCCAGACCTATATGTTTCATTTCATTAGAGTCATGTAATACTTATACTCCAATGAAAAACGGTGTTACTGATCAATCAGATCCAATGTTCATTTCCTTTGTAAACAATAACCACTGGGTTCTATTAGTACTTGAGGTAGAAATGATTCCAATCCTGCCAGTTGTAGCAAAACCACATTCCTTGATTTCTAAAAAATTCTCTTGTTGGGTTGATCATTTCAAAGATCAACTGCAAATTTATTGTAGATTGTAATAGAGTTTGACTTCATTTCATCATTAGGTTTTATATAAATTGTAATTCTAATGCAGCTAACAAGTTCTATTAATAAAAAGGATTATCACATTTTGAACATCATTATGTTGAGTTTTTTGAGTAAACATCATTATATTGAGTGTTTTAAATAAGAGTTTAATGGTAAGTCAGTTCAACTTGTGTTGGGCTGATTCCATCACAAGCTTAACTTATGTTAAGCTTGGACTTTTACTTTAGGGCTGGTCAAAAGACTTGTATTTATTTGGGTACTGTTACTTTAGGGCTTGTCCAAAGACTTCTTTAATTTTTGGGCTCTTTTACTTTAGGGCTAGTCAATTTGAACTTACTTTAGGGCTTGTCAAGTTACTTGTATTTTTTGGTGTTTTTACTTTAGAGCTTGTCAAGTTACTTGTCTTTTTTTTGGTGTTTTTAATTTAGGGCTAGTCCAGTTAATTTTGTTTTTTTGGGTCTTATTACTTTAGGGCTAGTCCATTGGATAGTATCAGTTTTTTTTTTTTTTTTTTTATTTTTTTTTTAAACTAAAAAATGAACATTCCTTGATTTTTGGGTTGATTTCTGTTTTTTGGAAGTTTTATTTAGTTTATGGGTTGTGTTAGTACCCTTTCATTCCTTTTCCCATTTTTTTTTTGGATCACCGTGGTCCGGTGGTGTGTGGAAGTCCACACGGCAGTGGACCAGGCTGGGTTGGCCGCACAACTCCTTGAGCCGTGGGGGGTTGTACACATCTCTGATTGGACTGTGTGGCATGCCACATGCCTTCTTTTAAACCGTGTGAACGGCTCAATGAGCTGTGAATTTAACATTTCCCATTCAGAAACAACTGACTAAAGCCTCCAATAATAAATATATATATGATAAAAATAAAAATAAGTAGGGAAATATTAATTTGAAATAAAAATAAGATAAAAACCATTAAGTAGTAAGAAAATTAGAAATATTATTGCAGAAATGGATTTCTGGCACCAATTTAGGTAGGGCCACCCACTGGCACCACCCCCCATTTCCTGCTCCTTCAGGTAAAACCATCACATACCTGTGTACCCCACCCATCAAATCTGCAGGTATGGTTTTCTGACCAAAAATTTTGTCAGAATCTCATAATTATGTTTAGTTTTTGAGTTATGGAAGAAAAAATTTTCTTTACATAATCCCCATGCAAAGCCGCAGACCCTCCACAACCGCATGATTGAGCTACAGCATGTGCTGGCTCCGCAAGCAGTGAAGCAACTACCTTTTGTGAGCCTAAGTTAGTTGCTAGATGGCAACTACCACGCAAGGCAGTTGCTAGAAACTAAACTATGGGTAGTCAAGCAACTACTGCAGAAGTCTTTTGCTATAAATCAGCCCGCAGGTAGTCAAGCAACTACTGCAGAAGTCTTTTGCTACCAATCAGCCCGCAGGTAGTCAAGCAACTACTGCATGCAGTGGTTGCTACTGGTTACCATCCCTGCATGTAGTTAACAACTACCTTGCGTATGCTCATGGCAACCAACTGGGGCGCTTCCCTGAGTTGCTAATCAGCTCCCTGAGATGCTTCCATCTCCCAAAGTGGAAATGGGGCTGTGGGGTACCTCACATACACCCCACAGCCCTGTTCCACACCACATGGGGCCCAAAGCATGCCACCATGTGGTGGCAAACAGTATGAAAGTACCTAAAAAAACTAAAAATATGGAAAAATAGAGCCTGAACCCCTTTTTGAACCATACCAAAGGTTTTCAGGGCCCCTGTAATTCAATCTGTATGGAGGATTTGGACCCAAAAGAGTACATAGTAATTACAGTAGCACCCTGAGAGTGTACACTGAGGATACACAGAGGCCTAGATTTGTGCTAACTTGCTTACAAGATCCCAGTTACCTATACAACCTCCTCTGTACCTTATACAAGGAAGGCTGGACCTAACTAGTCACAACCAGGGGCTTACTGCCTCATAAAGTGACTGTAATCACATAAATATGGACAGGAGAGTCTCAGACTCAAAATCATCCTTTGGAATAAGGTCCCCAGAGCATGTGTTCAAGTACCTTGCCTAAGGGAGCCATGGCTTATATTTAAAAATATCAAATGAATATTACCTCTTTTGCTGATAAAGTGAGGTCATCAAGGGTACAGAAACATGTATCAAGCCCCAAGTATGATGACATAGGGCTTTCCATGCTGCTTTAGTGACTAGAGCAGGTCCACACAAACACAATGATGGTCCCTTGGCCTCAGAGCTAGCCTGTTTCACCCTCCTTTGGCTGGTAAAAAGACTGTAACATAAGGGGACCCAAATGATATAAATAAGAGCCCCTCCCCCAGTTTCAGCTTGCTACTATTACAGAAAAATCTGAAAAAGTAACAGAAACAAGAATAAAAACAAAAATACATCAAGGAAGAAATAATTTTAAAATATTCTTTCAAATTTAGATTCTCCACCAAATTTAAGGTAGATTCACTCACTGACACTTACTCCAAATTCCAACTCCTTATATTTTTAAATAATTAATGAAGAATTCAAAAGAGGTACAGCTTTGGGACTTCAAAAAACTTAATATTTCACTTGAAACCCTACGTATAGGTTTCACAGTGAAAATTTAGTCAGAATCTGTGAATTCTGCATATTTGAGGAGTTACATGCAGAGAAGTGATTTGTGACAATTCCCGTGTGCGGCTGAGAAGCAGCAATGCTACCCTGTCTAAATGATGAGAAGCTGGGTATGCAGTCCCAGGCATCTGAAAAGTACGCAGTCACGGGACTATGGACTGACTTGACAAGTCTGACGGTGGGAAACTTGAAGTACCACCTAAACATGCTAATACCTAGACGGAGACATGTTACATATGTAATAAATGTCTCCATGGGTAGAACATGATCAGAAAAATTCATAATAATCATAAAATTACCTAAAAACAACATTTTACATATTTTTACTAAATATATTAAGAAAGCATGAGAATGTCAAAAAATAGATAACAGATGATTGAAAAACCTTAAAAACTACCTTAAAGTGACAAATATGAGCACTTTAAGACATCAAAATATTCATACCATTCTAAAGAATGAATATGTCAAAATATTACATAATTTACCATGGTATATATTTTTAATTAATTATGTTAAGTAAACAAACAGAATTTTTAAAATAAAGACTAAAAGCATTACCATGCGCCTGCTTCAATCTCATAATACATAATGAGGGCTAATGTTACATCAAACTATCTATGGAAAGGTCTAATATTTAGAAATATGAAAAGTCTGGGAATATATACTAGGAATAAGTAATAAAATAAAAATCATGTGGATAAATGAGTATTTTCACATGCCAATCAATCAATCAAATAGTAGCATAATTCCCTTACCCTATGGAATTAGAAACTACCCATGCTACAGCTCCTAGAACACATGATGGGCCACCACTGGTTACCCTGCTAGCCTTAGCACCTGTCCCTTTGGGCCCCTACAGCCCTCATAAGGACAGAAATGGGACTCAAAAAGATATAAATAAAGGCCCTTTTTTGAGGTTATTGAGACCCCAGACCCAGTTATATATACATCCAGACACCTTCCCAAAGAAATAAAATACTTATAAGACATAAGTAAGTGATTTATGGCTTTATTCTGATTAATATTATCTGTCCCAAACACATTTTTATCAATTTAAACTGCTGAACAACCTTTAACCCCAGATACAGGTTTAAACTACATGTCCCAAACAGGTACCTAAAGGATTAAATAACATACCAGTGAGTTTATTGTCCTTTTTTTGTTGTGGAATCTTGGTCACAAAGCCCTGCCACTCCACCATATATTTAATAAATATATTATCTTTGGGAAATAACTCCTTTAAGAATATCAATCAAAGGTTCCAAACTAACCAGATCTATGGATTTCAAAGTGAATTCCCTGAAGAAGAGGTGTTAAAGATCCCCAATATATTTTTGTGGCCCCCATTTTTGTTTACTTAATAATCAATTTATTAATATTGATTAATAATAACCATCAATAACCAAACCATATTGCCTTGAATTTGCTTTATCCAAAAATTTTACGGATTATTACTGCAATCTTCTTTGTAATATATTTAATATTTATTCTATCACATCTGGTAGCTAAAAGTTAGCAAGGACCTTGGCATCCTGGAGGCTGACATCCAGCCATTTCTAGATCATTCATCCAGTCATATAGTCTTCATTATTGCTTCAGATATTTTTGTCCTCAAACCATCAAAATCTTATCAGAAATATGTGTGTGATCCTGGACCACCTTCTTATAAAATTATAGACCAAAAATCTTGAATCCTTATTTTTTGGCCAAATCAACATCAAACCATCCAGCCTGCCCTAGCACCAACCTCCAGCACCCTGAATCTTTGAATATTGGCACATCCATAAACAATAAGTCCAGATCTAGACCTAGCAAGTGATCATGCTGACTTATACCTTTTTTGTAGGTTTTTGCATAACCAAACCACCAAGGAAATTATCCATACCCTTTTTGAAAGGAGTCCTTGTAAACCCCACAGGCGCCAAAATTGCACCTATATTTTCCTAAAAAGACATATAACTTTGTTCTGGAGCTCTCAACAACCACATTAAGGTCTTGGCCCCTCCCTTTAAATTTATTTTTATAAATATATAAATAAATTTGACCCTTTTAGCCAAAATATATCTCTGGTATATTTCCCTATTTTTACTCCAAACTTTCCATCAACTCTAGTAGTTAGAAGGAGCTAGGTCCTTGGCGTCTAGTAGGCTGACAAGTATGAAAAAATTTAAAAATTAATTACCAGTCATAATGATGTTGGATGTATGACAAGAATATTCTCTTTGATCATTCTACCCTGCAAATGACCAGTATCAAACTTTGAACTCTTCAAATACTTTCTTGTTCTTTAAATGGGAAGTTTTTGAGAGAACTTTGATATAATTCAAGACAAATTGGTTGTGAACTGGAAGCTTAGCCCACCAGACATAATCATTTGAAATTTGTTCTTTGGTAAAGGTTTTTAACCTATATTCATAATTTTGAAGACATTCAATGAGAAATTCAATCTCTAGTTCATGATGCAAAAGCTTCAATGAAAATCAGAATACCTGCAAAATATCCTAAACTGGTTTCCTGAAAAAAACCAAGCCCATATGGATGTGAAACCAGTCATGGTATTATGATTGGTTTTGTTGATTTTTAGTTATGGTGTAGAAATCAGAGATCATGTCTGAAAATTGACTGGCCAGGACAATGGAGGGACACTCCTGCTGGAAAAAATACTTCAGTACTGGGTATGGCTCACATTTCCAATCACAGATAATGTGAAGAGCTTTTGATGGCCCTGTACCATGTACTACAACTTAAAAGTTGAGCAATTTGTCTTAAGGTCAGCAAAATAAGCTGGCTCAGAAGTTCATTCCTAATTGGAGTAATCACATCAAGCTTTGCTATTTTTTGTATATACCATGGATTTAAATGGTTCTGATTGACTCAACATAAGTGGTTGCTTGTTTTCATTGGTCATTTCTGGCATTGAATATCGATCATGCTTCTGAGATGCCGGCTCATCTTCACTAAGAACTGTGACGCAGAAGCATTCACAGGAATCCAGGTTCCTTTAATCAATAAAGAAAACAAAGGATTATCATTAGCAAGGTGAAATTATATTGATCATTATAAAAAATATATACATATTGCTTCTTTTAACACTTTGAGAACATTTGACTCATTACTGATTTCTGGTGGCAGGGTTGGTTTTCCTGAGGATAGAGTTGGACTTATCTCTGCTTGATTCATGGTGAACTTATAAGTTCAAAAGGTTTCATGTGTGAATCAATTTACTTGTTCAGGAGAGTTGGGAGCAATGAGCAATTATTCATGAATACAGACAAAAAAATGGTGGGGTGATAATTGGAAAAGCAGAGAAAATAATTAAGAATCTCTGTGAGCTATGTTGGCACTGAGCATTCAATTTCTATCAAAAACATTCATGTAGGACCCAAAGAAGCAAGTTTCCAAAAAAGAAAAACATTGTTTCATTGATTGACCTCATTGAGGGTTTGTAGAAAAGAGGATCAAAATTCATTACATGGTTGGCTACACAGGCATGTTGAACTGCAAAGATTGGAAGCAAAAATTTGGATGGGGGGCTCACCAGTTAAAGCAACTGATGGTTTGTTTCTGTAAAGTTATCTAATATGACCATCCACTGCGTCAGCTCCTGGCCTCTTGTTTGGGCCAAACATGGATCCCAAATCTTGGTAAATTACTTTCAATGTCTCTCTTACGCTGACCATCAACCGCGTCAGCTCCCAGCCTCTTGTTTGGGACAAACCCAGATCCAAATTCTTGGTAAGGAGAGAGGAGGATTCTGGGCGGGTGGATGGTTGGGTATTTAACTATGTAGAAAGGTATGTGATATCTGAGGAAAATTTGAAAACTCTGCGGATTATATCTTGTGACATAATTGTGGCCTTACCATGCCTTTCAACATCCCCTCCCACAATTATGTCCCCAGGTCAGCCCTATACCCATAGCTCG
>CM062621.1:38607878-38713524 GCA_025617555.3 Puccinia polysora | reverse complement strand
ATGCCGTTAATCAATTGGCTAGGTTCAGCTCATGCCCGTCCTCCACCAAGTGGCAGAAACTAGACCACTTGGTTGGTTACCTGAATGGCTCTGCCAACCAATGACTCCGTTATACCCGGGCGGGCTCAGGGGGTCTCTGCATGTGGGGGGATGCTAGTTTTGGGGGCAAGCACAAGCGGTCTACCAGTGGTTATGTCATCCAATACAATGACAACATGGTGGCATTGGGGGCAAAGCAACAAACTGTTGTGGCATTGTCTACATGTCCCGCGGAATACATGGCACTCTCTGAGGGATCCCAACTGCTAGCGCACCTACGTCTAACTCTGTCTGACCTGGATTTTGAATGCGCCTTGACTATCTACTGTGACAATGAGGCAGCCATCCTTATTGCAACCAGCAACAGGTTGAGAAAGAGAACAAAATATTTGGATTGAGCCTTCTACTTTGTGAATGACCTCATCCAAAGGGACAAGATTGGCCTGCAATGGACTAGCTTGGCCACACAGCTTGCCAACATCATGACTAAGCCACTTGGCCCCAACAAACACGCCCATTGGAGCCAAAGCCATTGGGTTATACGGGGACATTATTGAGGGAGGGGGGTGTAAGGATACGTGATAGGACACAATAATGTCACAAACCTAAGTACATGTTTATGTCACACTTTCTCACATGTCACCAACCTTTTATATAGATATATAACCTGATCATCCACCTGCCCCAGGATCAGACTCTCTCCTCATCAAGAGTCAATCCCGGAACACCCAAACCTTGCTGACGGAAGGTGGTGGTGGATGCTTAGGTAAGTGCCTGATGATGAAATAAATAGAGAGTGGATCCCGGAACGCCCAAACCTTGCTGACGGAAGGTGGTGGTGGATGCTTAGCGGTGGATGTTCAGATAAATACACAATAGGACTTTACAATCCCCTCCAAAAACACTACGACTATCCCGTCATCAACATGCAGCCAAAAAATCACAAAATTGCCTCCATCCTGGCACACATACAAGGAATCCTCAAGTTTGCTAGCACTGAGACCCACCCATTTGACAACTGCCTTGAAGTGTTTCCACCAACACCTGGCTGCTTGCCTGGTCCAATACATGGATTTCTTCAATTTCATGACAAATCCCCTCCATTCCAGTTGCAGAAGGGATGGTGGTTGGACATAGAGCTCCCAATCAATGGGCCCATATAGGTAAGCTGCACTAACATCAAAGCTTGCCAAAGGGAATCATCCGCTATGAGCAATTGCCAGGAGTAGGGGTAAGGTATTCAGGGAGGCTGTTGGGGGGTAAGCCTTGTAAACATCTACCCCCATCCATTGGCTACATCCCTTGGCCATGTATTGAGACTTTTGGTGAATCAGGTTTCCATCTGCATCCTGCTTATGTGCCAGTGCAAATTTTGCTCCAAGGACCTTCATTCCTTTCTGTAGCCATACTGGCTCCCAGACATCCAGGTTGTCAAACTTTTGAATATCTTCTTTGCCCAATTCCTACCATTCAGCTGCCCACTCCCCTTTCAAAGCCTCTGGCATCAAATGTGGCACCACAATTTTCCTGGGCAGCGTGTTGATGGCCAATTGCTCCGCTTCTGCAATTCCATGGGTGTCCTCCCTGCCCAGACGCAGCTGGTTTATGATGTCCACAGTCAGGTCCACCACCGGTGTGGTGTTCTCTTATGGAAACAAGTTGGAATAGGCTGTGGGCTGCGTGCTCAGCAATGGGTGCGGCCTTGCCGCAGCAAGCTGCGCTGTTGGCTCAGCAGCAGTCAAGTTGGGCTTGGAATCTGGAGGCGCGGGGAGGATTGGCTTGGATTGGACAGATTGTGCGTTGCAAGACAAGCGGATTGGATTGCGCAGATATACCTTGGATATCTGCAATGGCACATTGAGGGGATGCAGACATGGGCGGGGGGCTCAGAGTTGGGCAGAGAGCAAGGGCCACGTCATGAAAAGGACAAACTGGGTGGATGTAATGGCAGGCGGGCAATACAGATGGAATATGGGGTATGGGATATGGGATATGGGATGTGGATTATGGGATTGAAGGATAGGATTGGGGCTAGGGTTTTGTACTTAGGGGTTGTATTTCATTATTCTTGCATGCTTCTGGTTGTAACTAGGTTAGGATTGAGGGGGAGGTTACTTAAACCGCACCCTCAACCCGGATGTGGATGGGGATCATCTTATTGGATCACGGAGGATGGGGAAGGATTGAAGGCACAAGGAACTAAGAAATCATCATATTATTCTTTCTTTCTCTCCCTCTCTCTTTAACTCATTGCATCCAAACTCCTTACAGACGCTTGGACCATTAACTCTCAAACTTGAGGAAAACTAAGGGAATTCCCCATTCCTTGTTTCCACATCTGGGGGTCTAGCAAGGAACCTCTTTTGTCAAAGTTTCTCAAAGGTACTCAAGATGCAACCAGCAATTGCCCCTCCTTTCTTTTCCTCCTCCCGCCATCTTATCATTGGTCCAAAGGAATAACCTCACATTCAATTCAACGCCGCAGGTGCAGAGCAATTCATCTCACAATATGAATTGATTGCAGACTCCAAATACACATTGGACTCCTAAAAGGCGTGCCATGTCATCCTGTTCATCATGAACGCGGAGGAGCGTTAGGACGTAGAAGAGATGGGGGGCTACTGGAACCTGGATTGGCCAAAAATGAAGGTGGACATGTGGGCAAGATGGGGGAAGCGCAATCCTTGTTTTTGGGAGGGCAATTTCAAGCAAGCCACGGAATTGAATTACAGGGCAGTTCCACCGTTGGCAACCATCCCTTGGGTTAGCAAACTCGGGCAGCTGGAAAGGGGCCTTGAGACCTATTTGAAGGGTCTTCAGCTTTCTAGCAGGCCTGCGCCTTGGGTGTGCAAGTATGGGGACAATGAAGGCTATTGGCAATTGGGATGCAAGAACCGGACAATGGATTTAAACGTGGGATTGGTTTCCCCAGAGGAGACAGGGTATGTGTTGGGAAAGCAGTGTTGGCGGAATCGGTTCAGCCTGTTGCTATGAAGCAAGCAAGGAAGAGGAAACAGGGAGCGGATATTTTGCGCAATTTGGGAACCGGTGAACAGTGGATGGGTCTTGCGGAGAGGGAACCAGGATCAGATATTTTGCGCAATTTGGGAACCAGTGAATGGCGGGAGGGCTTTGTGGAGAGGATAGGAGCAGTTGAGGAAGGAATGGGCCAGGAGTTGGAGGATTGCAACCGGAGCCAAACCTCTTCAATGGTGGGAGGATCCACGTGGGATGGAAGGACATTGAGTGCAGGGAGTGCGGGATGGATAGGCCAAGGATGGGCCCGGTGCGATCACATTGAGTTGATTTGGTTTGATTGGTGCTTGGCTTGTGATGCTTAGATTGATTGGTCTTGATTGAGCTTGAATTTAAATTCTTGGATGATGATCAGAAGGAATCAAGGGAGTGCAACAGAGTGATGATGAATTGATCAATGGACTATTATCTATCCTCAACTTGAACCTTGACCCAGTGGCAGCAATAGATCATGAATTCAAACTCCTATCAAGATTTGCTCAATGATCATCTCAATCAATCTCAACTAGACCCCATTCAATCCCGTAGACCAAGGGGATCGACTACTAGGACCATCATCATTGATCATCATCTACCCACCAAAGACTACCATCAGTATTGAGACAAATTACAAGATCATCATTGTTGGACTGGTCTGGGGGCTAGGTTGATCCAATTGGTAGTCCACCTACCCAAGATCCCCAGTAATCCACTCAAGAACCAATCCTGCCCATCTCACGATCTGTTGACAAACTCAACGCATCCTATCAATCATCATCAAGCCACTCTAAGTCCATCCCATCAGCCCAGAGGAGTCCATTTCCAATCATCCTCCTATTCATCAATCTACCTCCCGCGACGACGACCAAAAAACAACAAACCGGCCATCTCAAGCACCCGTCAAACCTCTCTCAAAATCCACCTCATTTCTCATTGGTCTCCCGTGCGGCTTGTCCGTTGCCCGCGCAGGTCTCAATGGTTGCCCAGGCCCGTCAGTATGTCCCCGGGCCTCTCACTTGCTACTCTCCTGCCCATGCCCATCCCGTAAAAAAAAAAAATTCCGCTCTATTTGTAAATTTCTCTTGTAAATAGTCTACAGGCCTCTGCTCTATAAAAGGAGGGGCTCTTCCCTGCTTTTTCTGCATCATCATAGAATAATCATCCATGGGAGTGTGTGCCTATGTTCCCCCATTATTGCGAAATTTGATCCTGATCCTTATCCTGGGTATTGTCACAAGGGCTGCTGACATGCAAGCAGGGCTTGGCACAGAGGGGTCTCTACCCACAGTAGGCTTGGGGGAAAGGTTACTGAAGGAGGCTAACAGGAGCAGAGGAGGATTGGGTTGAATGGTTCTGAATGACACTTTCTGGGAAAGATCTCCTAGTAAGAAGTAGTAAACTGATTTCTTGGGGGAAGCATCAGGAAGAGCAAAGAGGAGGCTTATTAAATAGACAAGAGGTTGGAACTACAACAGAGGTACAAGTGATTGGGGCTCAGACTACACACATGATATCATGGGAACAGTCTAAGTAACAGAGAGGGCTGATCAGGTATGCTACTACATTAGGTTAGGCTGCTTCTACATTGGGACAAGGTTCCAGGTCTGAGCTGTCTAAGTTGGGAGAGTACAGTTGAAGGATGTACAGTGTACATGGGAGTCATGACACTATGTACTAAGTAGAGAGAGTATGTAATAAAATCTGCAAGAGGATGTACATAAAGATTCCCAAAGGATAAACCACACAGAGGAGGTATGGGTTAGACAGAGAGATAACCCAAAGAGGTATGGGTTAGACAGAGAGGTAACCCAAAGAGGTATGGGTTAGACAGAGAGGTAGAGTAGAGCCTGGGAGATTGAGTATGTGCAAGCCTATGGAGTCTATCTGTGTATAGTATGAGGTTAGACTATATGTAGATATGTACTGCATGAAGATCCTGAGGTATATAGTTACTGGAGACATATTGATGTAAGTCTCCTGAGCCCTGAGGTTGAAGTTCCTAAGAAATTAGATCAGGCCTGAGGGTTAGACTGAGGTTAGACTGAGTTTGGTGTCAGTATGACAGGTATATTGCTGATTGCCCCCTGATCCATTTTTGACCCTGAGTCTTTGCCCCTCTGTGGCCTGATCCTTATCACCAACCAATAGCCTTGCTGGTTGAAGAAAATTCTATCTGTTGAAATTTTTGAGTGTATTATACCACTCCTTGATCCCTTTCTCTGACCATACTGGTCCTGATCCCTGATCATCTTTCTGGAGCCAATCACAATTGATTGAAGAGGTCTTATTAAGCTTAAGACCTGGAGTGTTATACCTCCCTTTATTTTCTTTGGAGTTGCATTCTGCCAGCCTACTCTTGAGTCCCTTGAGAAGTGTTGAGGTTATCCTTGCTTCAAATCAGTTACTGTTGCTTTTAGAGCTTCTTAAACATTGTTCTTTGTCTTGTGCAGCCACCCTCAGTTATCTGGTACCCTTCAAGCGCTTGATTGCGGAGAGTTGGTCAGGTTCATTGAGAACCTGGAGGTTGGTTGGGTTTGAGTTGATCATCCCCAATCTTCTGCTGACAACCAGAGTTATTAGCTTGTGGGCGTTGTTTACATACAACAGCTTTTGTTCTTTGAACTCTAAGCAGACTTTAACTTCTTTTGTTTAAGTTTTTCCCTGCATAATCTTGTCTCAGATAGTGATGTTCCATTGCTACCAAACTATTATCATCTTTATCCTCTACTCCTTGATTCCTCATTTACCAGGTTCTGGACCTTGATCTTGGTTACATCTAAATATTTTTTGTAACACTCAGGAGGGCAGCCTAAACAGCACGTTTCCCTCCACAGAACTTCCACGGCCTAGCACCATTTGGAGTCTTACATTTGGTCCCCTGGGCCGGGATCAAACCAGCAACCTTGGGATTTACAGTCCCAACTTGAAGAATCAACTCTGAAATCCAATCTGTTTTTTTTCTTTTCTTTCTTTTTTTGTTTGTTCTTTTTTCAGATCTGATCCATGGAGGCAACTTGGTCCAGAAGTAATTCCTCAAAATTGTGCAACATCTGGGCAAGATCCTTGTTGTTTTTGTGACACTCTACTCTTTCCACACTTGTGAGCCACCTTGGAACTCTGCTTGTTTGGATCTCTTAGGAACCCTTCAACATGGGATCTGCTGGATCATCCTCATCTGTTTTGGCCAAGATGGTCAGAATCAAACCTCAGAACAAAAACTTAGGCTTTAATGGGACCAATGTTGAACAATTCCTGGACTCCTATGAGATGGCTGCTGAAGTGGATGGTGCCAGTGAACATGATATGGCTTATCAGTTACAATTTTTTATCTTTTCTGAAAAAGTTATGGAGGTTATCAAATTTTTCGATGGATTCAAAACTCATAACTGGAGGCTCTTGAAGGAGGCTATGTTGGCCTATTGGGGAAAAATAGATGTACCCAGATTTACTTTGCAAGACTTGGATGCCCTAGCCTCTCAATGGATCTCAAATGGTGGTATCTCCTCAGCCTCTGACTATCAAGCTTTCAGAAAATGTTGGGACCCTATCCAGTCCTATCTTATTTGGAACAATCACATTGATATGTTGGACAAAATTTGAGTGCGGTTTTTTCAGTCTTTCTCTCCAGGAGTGCAGGAAAGAATTAAGGATGAATTGGTGAAATCTGGATCCATGATCACAACAAGAGATAATTAGTTCAAGATCCCTGCTTTCATGGTTCTTAGGAATACTGTGGATAAAGTGATGAAAGTTCAAACAGCTCTCACCTTTGAAAAACCTAAAATCACTGAACCAGTCCTTGCCCCCTCTTTTCAAGCATCTAACAAAATCATGAATAAGATGGAAGCCAATTGCAGACCTAAACCCAATCCTCAGACCCACCAGGAGACACCTACTATAGATGAGATCAATAAATTACTTCAGGCATTTGAGAATAAAATATATCAGAAAATATCCTCTTTAGCCACTCCTAAACCTGCTAATTCTGTTCCTAAATCTACTATAGTCTGTTATTATTGCCATAGGGAAGGCCATGGTACTGGTAGATGTCCTGAACTCCAGAAGGACAAGGAGAAGAAGTTAGTAGAGCAGAAGGGAAATAATTTCTTCCTTCCTAATGGTGCTTTGATCCCTTTTGATTCATCTTGTCCAATCTGTCATGTGGTGGCCTCATACCAACCACCAACTCCCAAGAAGGCATCCTTGGTCTCTGTGGAGTTTTGATCATCCTGTGGAACTCTGCAACCTTGGTATCCTCCAGCTATCACTTCTTCCAGCTTCCCTGGCACCTATCAATCTGGTCCAGCTAGGAAACGCCATGAGGAACCAAAACATCATAAGTCTCCTCCTGTTCCATCCTCAATCCTGCAAAAACCCGTTAAATGTCAATCTTCACCTGAGCCTCCTTCCTCTGATGTGGAAGACATGGAAGAAGAAAGGGAACCACTTATGGAAAGGTTCCAGGAAAACCCTGATCTTCCCTCTCTTCAACCTTTCCTAACCTCACATCCTCTTCCAGCACCTATTGTTGAGACTGTGAAAATGAAGATGTGTCTGGTGGGAGTTGAACCCACGACCTCAGATAGACTGAGACACATACTAGAGTGCTGCCTTTACCAACTAGGCTACAGACGCTTGTGGCTGCCAGGGTTGTTTGGTATTACTGGTCTAGGTTCAATTGCACAGCCTCTGTACTGTGGTGATACATCATGTTAGCAGGTTTAACCTCAACACCCCCCCTTGCTACGTGATGTGGAAATAGGTATGGAAATACCCAGGTGAAAGTGTGATCAGTGTGGGGATTGAACCCGTGATAGGCTTACAGGGGATGATGGTCTTACAGGAAGCATTCACATCTTATTAAAGTCTCATAAGTAAGCAATTATACACTCAGGTAGGCTCTGGGCTCATAACCTGTTGAGACTGTGAAAATGAAGATGTGTCTGGTGGGAGTTGAACCCACGACCTCAGATAGACTGAGACACATACTAGAGTGCTGCCTTTACCAACTAGGCTACAGACGCTTGTGGCTGCCAGGGTTGTTTGGTATTACTGGTCTAGGTTCAACTGCACAGCCTCCGTACTGTGGTGATACATCATGTTAGCAGGTTTAACCTCAACACCTATTTCACCTGATCTTCCTCCTTCCACCCAGCCCAAAGTTTGATTTGAGAGGGGCATCTCCAAGGACTACCCTAATGCTGTGGAAGGAGTATTAAAGAAAATTTCTGATCTTAAAATCCCTGATTTATCTGTGGCTGAACTCCTGTTGATCTCTCCATCTGTGGCTGAAGGGATGAAGAAATGGGTTTCTTGTTGACGTGTGGAGATTGGTCTGGACGAATTGAAGGTCTCCTCTGGTACTCTGATGGAGGATTCTGGTGGAATAGATCCCTCTTCAGATACCAACCTGTATTCCTGTCCTCTTGGCTTTCTCCCATGTCATCTTGGTGATTCAACTAAAACAGTTTCTCTCCTGGTGGATTTGGGTTCTCAGCTCAACTTGATTTCGGACTCCATGGCCTGCAAGCTTAAACTTAGCCCAAGGTTCAGTTTCAATTCTGCTGTGTATGGAATAGGGAACCAGTCCTGTGAGCTGGTTGGTATTGCTGAGGATATCCCTGTTTGAATTGGTCAAAATATTGTTGGCACCTGTCACTTCTGGATCACTTGTCTGGATGGTTCCATGATCTTGGGAAGGCCTTTCTTAATGGACTTTGGTGCTACCCTGATGTTTTCTGATTGAGTTGGGGAGAGAATTCTCCTCCCTGATGCTGATGGCAGAAAGATTGAAGTTCCTCTTTGTTCTCTGGATTCTTGTTGTTGGGAAAGAGACTTCCCTGGTCATCCTCCCAAGTTTGTCCTGAAAGGAAAGCAGAAAGAAAACTCTCATTCCTCTCATCCTCATTTTTTAGCAGAATATTTGGCCCTACTTATAGTTGTAGTTCTTCTCAGCCTCAGACTTCAACTCATGGACCAAATCCCACCTCAGAGGCATATCTTTCTTTTTCCTCATCATTTCCTTCTCACCCAAATAAGATTAAAAATCAAACACATGAAAAATCCAAAAAATCCAAAAATATTTCTTCTCTGTCTGGATCTGTTGTATCTTCTTTTCCTTTTTCTTTTCAGCCTGATCAATCATCTTCTATTACGGTTTTGAATCTCCGCAATGAGTCTAAACTAGATCTCAATCTCAATTCTTTTCTTGGTGGCTTTGGTATGAAGGAGTATGGTCTTAGGTGGAGGCAATTTGGGGTAGAAGTAAGTCCTCCCAATTGTGCACCATCAGGGGCTTCTACTACTGTCATTTTCAAAACTCTACCCTGTGCCACACATGTGAGCAATGTGTTATCTTTTGGATCCTCTTTTATGGAGAAGGAACCTTTCAAGGATGCAGCAGAACATCAAACATGGAAGATGTTGGAATATGGTCTCAGTTTTTGTAGTCAGGTCTCACTGGTCAATGCTTGGAGGAAGCAAGGATTCCTCTCCTTTGCCACCAAGTAAAAACCAGTTGCAAAGAAGGTCCAGCCAGTCAACCAACCAATGCCTCTCAACCTCAATCCTCCCCTTATGCGTCCTCCTCTATCCTGCAATCCTTACTGTGGTCTATCCCAATCCCTCACTGGTCCATTCATTCCCTCTGGTTGGGTCACTGAAGAAAGTCTGAAAGTGGTCAATTGATCAAAAATGTCCTAGCCCTTAGGGAAAAATCCATTGCTTTCTGTGAAGAAGAGAGAGGTCTCTTGAAAGAATCCTCTGGTCTCCCTTACATCATCCCTGTAGTTGAACATGATCCTTGGCAAAAGAAAAAGATCCCAATCCCTGCTGCTAAAGTCAACAAATTCATCAAGTTGGTCCGCAAACAAGTCCAAATGGGTTTATACAAACAATTGACTTCTAGCTATTCCAGTCCTGTTTTCTGTGTCCTGAAAAGTAATGGTAAACTTAGAGTAGTTCATGATCTCCAACCTCTTAATAAAGTTACTATTAAAGACTCTGGCGTGCCTCCTGCCACTGAAGAATTTGTTGAATCCTTCTCTGGGAGAGCTTGCTATGGTCTAGGTGACATTATGGGTGGCTATGACGAACAATCCTTGCATCCTATTTCTTGTCCCCTCACTACTTTCAATACTCCCCTTGGTTGATTTCAACTGACTCCTTTGCCTCAAGGTGCCACCAACTTGGTTGCAGTCTATCAGGCTCAGATGATGTGGATCCTCCAGGACAAAATCCCGGATCATGAATCCAACCATTTATCCGGGAGTATGCTACTATCTTGGAAAGAATTTTGTTTCAAATTGAGGAATCTGGCCTTACTGTCTCTGGATCAAAACTTGCCGCCTGTGTCCCTGCCTTGGAAATTGTTGGTCATATAGTCTGCAAGGAAGGAAGAAGGATGGCACCCTCTAAAGTCAACAAAATCATCTCCTGGCCTACTCCAATAAATCCAATGGAAGTTAGAGGCTTCCTAGGTGTTGTAACTTATGTCAGGATCTTCATTCCTTCTCTATCCAAAATCTGTATTCCCTTGCATTGCTTAACCAAGAAGGATGCTGAATGGCTTTGGACCCAAGCTTGCAAAAAATCATTCCAGTTACTCAAAGAAATTGCTGGGAAAGACATTGTTTTGAAAAAGATCACTTATGGACCTGGAGCTGGCAAGATCAAGCTGGCAGTGGACTCTAGTTATCAATCTGTTGGGGCTGTCCTTACCCAGGAAGATGAAAATGGTTTGGATCGTCCTGCTCTGTATAAATCTCTTCTTTTCTCAGATGAGGAATCCAGGTACTCCCAGCCAAAACTGGAACTTTGCGGTGTGGCCCAAATGTTGAAGAAGCTCCAGACTGTCCTTTGGGGTCAGCACTTCAAGTTACAAGTCAATATATGATCCATTATTGAAATGATCAATGCCCCCAGCCTTCCAAATGCTCCAATGACTTGTTGGGTGGCTTTCATACAGTTGTTCTCTTTTGATATTGTTCACAGGCCCGGAAAATCTTTCACCATGCCTGATGGTTTATCTCAACGCCCCCTTGGAGATGATGAATCAGATGTTGGAATGGATTTCAATGAAGAAGAACCCTTGGTGCGCCCTGTTTTTGCTTTCTCCTCCCAAGATTACTCTGGTTTCCAGCAAGGTTTCTGGCTTAAGTTAGAGCAGTACCTTTCAACTCTCCAAAGACCCCCTGATATCTCTGCTAAAGATTTTTGATCTCTCAAGAGGAAGTCCTCCAACTTCTTTGTTCAAGGCACCAGGCTTATGAAAAGAGGAACTCCTTGTGCACTTGTTGTGGTCACTATCCCTTCTAAGCAAGATTTGATCCTGGAAAGTCTCCATGAAGGCCATGGTCATTGTGGGGAAACCAAAACTTATTGACAAATATCCAAACAATTTTGGTGGCAATCTCTGAATAAATCCGTCTCTCAATGGTGCAGGAGTTGTGAAGTGTGCCAGAAACGTGATCTTAGGCGCCCGGCTGAAATTTGTTACCCCACTGGAGAGTCCACTGTCTTTGGGAGGATTGCTATGAATGTGGTTCACATTAAGGCTGGTGGAGCTAAGTACCTCATTGTGGCTAGAGATGATTTTTCTGGATGGGTTGAAGCAAAGTTTCTTAAGAACCTCAGCTCTGAATCAGTAGGAGCTTTCCTTCATGAGACTTGGAAAATGCGTTATGGCTTGGCACAATCTTATTTGACTGATGGCGGCTCCAAGTTTGGTGGTAAAATGGCTGATATGATCCAATCACTTCCTGGTCAACATAGGGTGACCACTCCTTATTATCCTGAAGGCCAAGGAATGGTCAAAAGAGGCCATGTTCCTTTGAAGGCTGCTCTTGTCAAACTGGCTGGTGAAAGTGGCAGGAATTTTTGCAAATTCCTCCCCCTGGTCCTCTTCTCTGATTGAATTTCAACTAAAACAACCACTGGCTACTCACCTTACAAAATCATTTTGGTCAAAGGGCTTTCCTTCCTCTGGATCTGGAAATGGAATCCTTCTTAGGTATTTCTTGGGAAAAGGTTTCTTCCACCACGGATCTATTAGTTGCCAGATCCAAGCAGCTGGAAAGGAGTGAAGATGTCCATAGTGAAGCTTATCAGAAGATGATGGATTCTAGGGAAAAATCAGTTCAGTATTGGGAAGACAAGCATTCAAAGCAAATCAGGGATCCCTTGAACCCTGGGGATGTAGTCTTAGCTTATAATTGTTCCTTGGAGACTCAGTGGGGAAAGCTTTTCTCTAACCGCTGGAATGGTCCTTACCAAGTGGTCCGTCAAGTTAGAGGTGGATCATATGTTTTGGAGGAACTGGATGGTACTCAGATGACCAGAAGGTTCTCTGCTGATCAGGTCAAGAAATTCCATTCTTGTGGAGGCAACTTGTACCAAAAGTAAGTCCTTCCAATTGTGCACCACTAGGGTCATCTGCTGCGTTTTGTTGTGAAACTCTACTTCATGCCATGCATGTGAGCACCTGGGACGCCTTCTCCATTATATCTCAGCCACTTCTAGGATTTTCCTTTGGATGGATTGACATATTCTTCTTCAATCACTCTCAAGATCAAAATGGCCATTCCTTGGTTTCAATCATCTTTCTTTCCTTTCTCTTTTTATGGCATCAAACTTGGGTGCAGACTAGGGACAGTCTGTAAGTTGGGGACAGATGTGGTGCCCCATCCTGGACACCCTGGCCAGTGCGGAGACTTTAATTTTTTTATGACTTTTCCTTATCATCATTCATAGGCATCATGGTCCTAAAAAAAAAAAAAAAAAAAAAGAAAAATCATAAGAATCAAAAACAATACATAACTACTAGCAGTAATTCTCAAGTTAGAAATCCAAACAGCAGCCAGCCAACCAAATTACACGCTTGTCCCAGTGCAAGTGCAAGTTTGAGTTCAAATGGATTTTGATCAAGATTTTGATTGAGTTGATTTGGTTCAATTGGTGCTTGGCTTGTGATCCGTAGATTGATTGGTCTTGATCAAGCTTGAATTTAAAGTCTTGGATGATGATCAGAAGGGATTGAGGGAGTGCAAGAGAGTGAGGATGAATTAATCAACGGACTATCATCTATCCTCAACTTGAACCTTGGCCCAGTGGCAGTGATTGATCATGACTTCAAACTCCTATCAAGATTTGCTTGATGATCATCTCAATCAATCTCAACTAGACCCCATTCAATCCCGTAGACCAAGGGAATCAACCACTAGGACCATCATCATTGATCATCATCTACCCACTAAAGACTACCATCAGTATTGAGACAAATTACGAGCTCATCATCGTTGGACCGGTCTGGAGGCTAGGTTGATCCCATCGCTAGTCCACCTACCCAAGATCCCCAGTAATCCACTTAGGAACCAATCCTGCCCATCTCACAATCTGTTGACAAACTTGACGCATCCTATTGATCATCATCAAGCCACCCTCAATCATTCTGAGTCCATCCCATCAGCCCAGAGAATTCCATTTCCAATCATCCTCCTATCCCTCAATCTACCTCCCGCAACGACCACCAACGACCAACAAACTGGCTGTCTCAAGCGCCCGTCAAACCTCTCTCAAAATCCACCTCATTGCTCATCAGTCTCCGTGCGGCTTGTCCATTGCCCGCGCGGGTCTCAACGGTCGCCCGGGCCCGTCAATATGTCCGCCGGCCTCTCACTTGCTACTCTCCTGCCCACTCCCATCCCGTAAAAAAAAAAAAAAAAAATCCGCTCTATTTGTAAATCTCTCTTGTAAATAGTCTATAGGCCTCTGGTCTATAAAAGGAGGGGCTCTCCCCTGCTTTTTCTGCATCATCATAGAATAATCATCCATGGGAGTGTGTGCCTATGTTCCCCCCATTATTGTGAAATTTGATCCTGATCCTTATCCTGGGTATATCTCTGATTGCCCCCTGATCCATTTTTGACCCCAAGTCTTTGCCCCTCTGTGGCCTGATCCTTATCACCAACCAATAGCCTTGCTGGTTGAAGAAAATTCTGTCTGTTGGAATTTTTGAGTGTGTTATACCACTCCTTGATCCCTTTCTCTGACCATACTGGTCCTGATCCCTGATCATCTTTCTGGAGCAAATCACAATTGATTGAAGAGGTCTTATTAAGCTTAAGACCTGGAGTGTTATACCTCCCTTTATTTTCTTTGGAGTTGCATTCTGCCAGCCTACTCTTGAGTCCCTTGAGAAGTGTTGAGGTTATCCTTGCTTCAAATCAGTTTAGTTGCTTTTAGAGCTTCTTAAACGTTGTGCTTTGTCTTGTACAGCCACCCCCAGTTATCTGGTACCCTTCAAGCGCTTGATTGCAGAGAGTTGGGCAGGTTCATTGAGAACCTGAAGGTTGGTTGGGTTTGAGTTGATCATCCCCAATCTTTGGCTGACAACCAGAGTTATTAGCTTGTGGGCATTGTTTACATACAACAGCTTTTGTTCTTTGAACTCTAAGCAGACTTTAACTTCTTTTGTTCAAGTTTTTCCCTGCATAATCTTGTCTCAGATAGTGCTGTTCCATTGCTACCAAACTATTATCATCTTTATCCTCTACTCCTTGATTCCTCATTTACCAGGTTCTGGACCTTGATCTTGGTTACATCTAAATATTTTTCTAACACTCAGGAGGGCAGCCTAAACAGCACCTTTCCCATCCACAGAACTGCCACGGCCTAGCACCATTTGGAGTCTTACAGCGGCAGAAGTGGTTTTGGGACAGAAGTTTGGAGAATTGGCCAGTAGAAGAAACCTCTGTGTGATTGGTTGAGGCATCAGCTGAGAACAGCAGCCAAGTTGGGGGGAGAAGCTAGCACAGGATGGGAAGGTCTGATTTGGGATGCGGGCGCAGTGCAAGCCAGGTCCAGAAACGCAAGGACAAGCCCCGCATTCTGGAAACAAACACTTGAACAATTTCCAAAGGATGATCAAAGCAACTAGGGAAGCCCATGGTGGAAAACAGATTTGGTTTGAAGAGCAAGGTGCGACTTGGTAATGGGTTGGTGCTGCAAAAAAAAGTTTCTTTCTTTGCTTTTTGGTCTGGGCTGCTTTCTTTTTATCTGTTTCTTTCTCTACAGACGGGTGTAAAAGTTCATGGATGGAAATGCGGTCAAAGTGGGTGTGGGAAAAGCTTGATTTGGTAAGGGGGTACTCTAGCCTGTTCACAGCTGGGAGGACTAGGTACCCCATAATGTTTGTTTGTCATTGCTTCTCTCTCTCTCCCGTTGTGCACGTGCGCTGGCGGCTTGGTGTTTGTTTGTTTTTTAGTATGGGTTCAGGGAACTGTGTGGCAGTTCTTCTGGGGAAGTCCAGGTACCTTTTGGAACTCCCTGTTACTTACAAAGGCAAAGCACACAGGCAGAACTCACAGTTGCACAATTGCAGGGAAGGTGGATTGAATCTCAGTTCTCTCTTTTCTCACTTGCTTAGGTCTCAGAGTTGTTCTCAAAAGACTTAATAACAGGACCTGGGCCCAAAAACATGTATTTCTTTGGGAATCAATAAAGGAATCTTGGGAAAAGAAAAGTAAGGAAGGAGAGGAGGAAAAGGGGGAGGGGGCAATCCGCCTAAATCAGGTCCATTGTCAGCTTGCTACTATGTACAGAGCAACCTGTCAATAGCAACACAAAAATATGAAAAATAAGAATATCTCAATTAACAAAAGGAGGAGTGAGAAATCCAAAAATATTATTAAAGAAATGGATTCCTCACCCAAAATTAGGTAGGTTCACTCACTGACCCCACCTTTGAATTCCAAGTTCTTACATTTTTAAAATAATTAAAAAGAAAAGTACTAAAAATTACTACACCAGTATGGCACCTTGTGGCCATTCTAATATTTCACATATGCTGTCACGTATAGGGTTTAAACCTAAAATTAACTCAGAATTGAGGTGTTGTGTATATTTTAGGAGTTACATATGGAAATGTGTTATGTCACCATTCCCGCGCACAGCCCCGCATCATTACATATCCCTACGTACTTGTAGTAACAGATTCATGCATACTAGAGACCTGCGCCCAGCTGATTCTGCCACACACGCAGCGGATCCTACCCCGCACGCATCTGTACTGACTGATCCCTGCGTCTGGATCCGTTGTGGCTAATCTGACAACCAGGTAGCGCTCAGAAGAGCTACAACCTAGTTAGAGTTGCCTAGCATATGTAACAAGTTGACATATGCATTATTAATAGTTTAAGAAGATCAAAAATTAAATAAAATTAATAAAAATTAATTTTAGAACATTTTTTAATAATAAATCAAAGATCAAGGATTACCACATAAATCACTGACTCTGATCTTTGAAGACCACAAAACACTACAAGGAGTGTTCATAAAAATTATTGAATATAATCTACGTGATCAGCAGATGATGGAAAATAAGTAAAAATCTAAATCTGCACGCTTTAAAGCAATAAAAATGTTACAAATGAAGGATGAGTACAGAATGATCAAATTTGAACCATAACAGATTAACAGATCCTGTGGCTAAAATAGTACAGAAATCAAGCAGATCTAAGGACAGCTGATTGACAGCACCAAGTGGACATGCTAATATTGCCCTGAATGGCCTTCCAGCCTCAGCCCACAAGCAGAACCCTCTCTACGTGCCCTGAGAAGCTCAAAATCACCCCAAAAAGGTATTTATACAGACCTCTTTGGATCCATTATCAGTGAATCAGTTTACCAGGAATTATTATTATCAATCAGAAACTGTGTCATTGTTGATCAAGTGCTTACATGAAGATAAGCAAGTGATTTATGACTTAGTCTGTAGTAGTATTATTTATTCTTATTAACCAATCAACCCTTGAAGTTTAGTCAAGCAATTCACCCCATCTTCTCTGAAACCCTTCCAATTATTTCAGGATTCTCGTGGTAAAGTGCTCAGAGTGAGTGTTTCCCTTATTGCCTTGGCCATTGGTGCTGTTACGCCTGGCAATTAGTGGAATAAGTCCTTTCTAAGGCACCCATCTTCATTCCAAGGTTCTTAAAATGTCTAAGGAGGCCCCTTGAAGACAGGTTGCTAGTCTGTAAACATCCCCAGTAGTATAATACTGTGGCCCCTCTTTTATATTATATTGAAAACTATTTATTACCAAACTAATTAAACCTTGCAACTGATCTTATTATATCATTTATTTGAGCTTCTAAGTGTTTATTATTGGAATAATAATAATTATTATTATTCCAATATTTTTATCACTCTCTGTAGCTAAAGGACTGCAAGGTTCCTGGTATCAGAGAGCTTACAACTGGGGGTCTGGCCAGGAAATATCCTTAAATAATTAAATTTTTAATTATTTATTCCTTCGACCAGTCTATTTCTTTTTTTAAAAAAATAAGTTAACATACTTATAACATATATTTTTGATCATTTGTTTCTCTAGTGGATCTTAAGACCAACGGAGAATTGATCAATTGTTATTTGAACCTTCTTAAAAAGAAAAAAGAAGAAAAACTCCATAATTTTGTCCCCGTTATTATAACTCCTGAGCAACAACAGGAGAAATTGCTTTATTATAAACAGCAAGTTATAAAAGACAAAGAACTTGACCTTGGAAGAATTATCAATTTTAATTCTTTATTAAGGCAACATAAAGAGTGGAAAATTTATCAAAGGAAGCTTTATTTTCTTAAACTAAATCATCCTGAAGACAAAAAAAAATCCAAAATTAATAAATATGATTATTTTTCTAAAAACATCATATTAACACATAAAAATACAAAAAATATTAAAATTATTTTTTTGTTTTTATCCATCTTAGTGGATTTTGTTTTTGGTGATCTCATTGACCAGGACCTCCTAGACAACATCCCAGAAAGTGTAGCCTTGGACTTACCCTTGGATTTATCCAGGATCTGATTGGAACTCACTCAGACACCGTTGGAATACCCCCCAAGGACAGTTATGATCCCAACCAAGTGTTGGTACCAAAAAATTATTAAAAATATAAAACACACAAAAAATATTATTTTTATATTTTTAAGTCTTTTTTCAAAAGTTTTGACAAAAGACTTACTCATTTTTTTTGGTGCTATGTATCAAAATAGGCGCAACACCCGCGCAACAGGTAGAGCTCCATTGTATGGATCTCTGCCCGGAGGAACCCGTACGCTGTGGTGTCAATATATAGCCTCGGATCGGGAACTGCGTCGGGGCCTGTGCGCTCAGCATCTGGTAGGTTGGGCTCAGCAGTTGGGGTGCGCTTGTTCTCAGCAGTGGCCGTTGCGGGCTCAGCAGAAGGCACAGCAGGGTGAAGCACGCAGCTGCGGGCCGGGTCTGACTAGGGGAGGCGGGCCGCGACCCGCTTGGGTGTCCAACCCAGTGATGGAGCCGGGCCGATCAGGTTCTCGGGCGGTTAGTTAGGGAAGGAAAGGGCGGAGCGATCGCAGGGCTATACCCGTGGACGGCCGCGCGCAAGCGCGGGCTGGCTATGGGACTAGGAAATTCACGATGGCGCGTCGGGCGGATACGGGCAATCGCGGTGAACTTCGAGAAGCGCGCGGCGGAGGGCTGCGCCGCGGGGGACAAACCGGATGCGTGTAATGGCAGGCGAGCAAGCGGAATAGGATACAGACAGGGTACAGGTTAGGATATGGGATAGGGTTTTGGGCCTAGGGTTTCCTTCTTCATTGTTGTCAGGTTGTTCATGTGCTTGTACTTAGGTTAGGGTTGAGGGGGAGGGCTCAAATACCTTTCCCCTCAACTCCGGGTTGTAGGGGGGGCATCTTACCATTGTATCATCAGGAGGCGGGGAGCGGAAAAGGGAGCGGACTTAGGAAAACAGAATCCCTCCCCTCTTCTCTCCTTTTCTCCTCTTCAGGCTCTCAAAAACTTCTCTTTACGCTCGGTATCTAATCCTTACAGATGCTTTGACCCAAGAACTCCTGAACCTGCGGCAACTTTGTGAGGGATAACCTCTAAAGTTTCCACATCTGGGGGTCTGGCCGGGAAACTCTTTTGTCAATGTCTCTCAAAGGTACTCAGATGCTATTTGCCTCTCCTCTTTCCTCCTCCTCCTCTTGCCAGCTCCTCATTGACCCAAGGGACTATCCGCACATCCGCTTCAACGTTGCAGGTGTGGAGCGGTTTATTTCACATTACAACCTGATCGCAGACTCCAAAGGTGCATCGGATTCTGAGAAGGCACGCTATATTGTCTTGTTCATTGAAGGTGCGGAAGAACATCGGGACGTGGAGGAGATGAGTGGCTATCTGAACCGGAATTGGACAACGTTGAAGGGGAACATGCTGGCTAGATGGGGGGGGTGTGACTCTCATTTCCGGGGAAGCAACTTCAGGCCACCCGCGGAACCGGGCTATGGAGCGGACACGCGCGATGGGGACCGGTGGCAAATGGAACCGGGCTACGCGGAGCTGTATTACAGGGAAGCGCGCGTCCCGGCCTTGCCGCTGGTAGCCACCCCTTGGGCTGACAAACTCGCAGAGGTGGCAGAGGGCCTTGAGGCCTATCTGAAGAGTATCCAGCGTCCTAGCATGTCCGCGCCCCGGGCACGCGCGCGTGGAAGCAACGGTGATGGTGGGCGGACAAGACACAAGAGTCGGACGGCAAACCCAATTGATCCAAGGCTGGCAGAGGCGGGGTGCATGTTGGGGAAGCGGGTATCGGCGGGACCGGTTCAGTCTAACGGCGGGAAGCAAGCAAGGACAAAGCAAGAAGAGGATACTCCGCGCGGTTTGGGATTTGGCGAACGGCGGATAAATCTGATGGGAGGTGGGGGACAAGCGGTGGTGGGAGCAGGTCATGTGTTGGGCAATCGTAACCGAAGCGAGACCCTTTTGACGGCGGACAAGACGGAGGCTGAACGGGAAAGGGAAGCACGCCGGGACCGAGAATCGGACGGATCAGGCACTGACGGCATGGTTTGGAGGAATGCAGGGAGATCGGGGGACGGACGCGACCCTCATGGCATTGGCTGAAGCCACCAGCTGGGGACAGCAGCTAAGTTTGGGGGGGGAACTAGAGGATAGGGCGCGGGCGCGGCGATGGGATATAAAAAAAAAAAAAAAAAAAAAAAAAAAAATCTTTCACCTTTTCTATCATTTCTCACTCGTCACTTTTTTTCTTATTTTCTCATTTTTTTTATCATTTCTTGGGCGCGGACGCGGTTCTCAACCTTGCGTCTTAGTTCTCACTCAGGCGCGGAACCGGCTCTCATTCTTGCCCTCACAATGCGCGCGGCGCGGATTTTTCTTGGTAAAACAAATTCACGTTTGAGGCGTGTATTTCTCTCAATGAATAGGGAAACGCGGTACAACAAAAAGCGGATAAAAGAAGGAAGGGAAAAAGAAAAGGGGAAGAGGGGACGAGGCCAAGGCGCTTAAGCCATCTTCATCATTTCCTCCATTTCCGCCCTTGATGACGCCAGTAGAGCCCAGAATGACGCCAAGAGTTTGCGCCGGGATTCCGAGGATTGGGCTCCGGGAGTCGCAAGGTATTGGCGGAGCATCGTAGTTGACCTTTCCGCAAAAACTTTGAAGCCAGCCGCCGGGAGCGCCATCACGACCGGAATCTCCAGGATTGCGGGAGAGTCGGCGGGAGGAGGGGCTGGTGCGGACGGGCGCTCAGGGGATCCAACGGGAGGGTCCGGTCCGATAGGAGGCGATGACAAGATGACCACCGGCAACGCGGGCGGAGGAGTAGGGCCTCGTGGAGTTGGAGGAGTCGGAGAAGCGGGCGGAGGAGGAGGAGCCGGTACGGGAGTTGGGGCAGGAGGAGCCGGAGCAGGGGGCGGAGGAGGAGCTGGGGCCGGAGCAGCGCGTCGCCTAAGGATTTTGTCGATTTGTGGGTCCCTTGCACCTTGCGTAACCCAGACACAATCCGCCCAAAATCGCAAAGCCCTCCAATAAGCCGCAAAGTCCGGATAGTCTTCCTTACGCGGTGGTCCCGCGCGGCGAAGCGGAGAAGAGGAGTTGCGGTCCGAGTTCGGACGAGGATGGCGGGGAGGTGATCCGGGTGGAGTCCACGAGTCCTCCAAGATAGCGTCGTCATCCAAAACCACAAACGGGTCTGGACAAGCCCTCTTGCGCGGCTGAGGAGGACAGCCGGATTGGTTGGGGGCACAGGGCATACCCTCGCTAAGCAAGCAGCGGCGGTGTCCGCGGCGGAACACGGAGCAGGCGCGGCGGCCAGACACGATAGAGCATGCAAGCCCGTTTTGGGCGCAGAAGTTGCAGCGGACCATGATGACGATGGAGTGGAGGGATAGGGATGCGGAGCGGAGTTTAGAGTTGGTAGAGGGGGTAGGGTGCGAAGGACGTCCGAGGTGATAATGGGGAGGACCTCTGGGGACAGAACTCAAGTTGGGGGGGGGGATGTGGTGTCAATATATAGCCTCGGATTGGAAACTGCGTCGCGGCCTGCGCACTCAGCATCTGGTAGGTTGGGCTCAGCAGACGGGGTGCGCTCATTCTTAGCAGTGGCTGCTGCGGGCTCAGCAGAAGGCGCAGCAGGGCAAAGCACGCAGCTGCGGGCCGGGTCTGACTAGGGGAGGCGGGCCGCGACCCGCTTGGGTGTCCAACCCAGTGATGGAGCCAGGCCGATCAGGTTCTCGGGCGGTTAGTTAGGGAAGGAAAGGGCGGAGCGATTGTGGGGCTATACCCGTGGACGGCCGCGCGCAAGCGCGGGCCGGCTATGGGACTAGGAAATTCACGATGGCGCGTTGGACGGATACGGGCAATTGCGGTGAACTTCGAGAAGCGCGCGGCGGAGGGCCGCGCCGCGGGGGACGAACCGGATGCGTGTAATGGCAGGCGAGCAAGCAGAATAGGATACGGACAGGGTACAGGTTAGGATATGGGATAGGGTTTTGGGCCTAGGGTTTCCTTCTTCATTTTTGTCAGGTTTTTCATGTGCTTTTACTTAGGTTAGGGTTGAGGGGGAGGGCTCAAATACCTTTCCCCTCAACTCCGGGTTGTAGGGGGGGCATCTTACCATTGTATCATCAGGAGGCGGGGAGCGGAAAAGGGAGCGGACTTAGGAAAACAGAATCCCTCCCCTCTTCTCTCCTTTTCTCCTCTTCAGGCTCTCAAAAACTTCTCTTTACGCTCGGTATCTAATCCTTACAGACACTTCGACCCAAGAACTCCTGAACCTGCGGCAACTTTGTGAGGGATAACCTCTAAAGTTTCCACAACGCGCAAGGACTCCAGTCCTGAGTGCAATGAGGGGGCTCAAACCCGTGACCATAGCCTCACACGGGACGACGACAGCAACGACTGCAGCTGCCAACTCAACCAACAGTCTGTTGGAGAACCACCCATTGCCCAACAGGTTATCCCAGGAGGGTACAGGTCCTCCTATTCCACCCCAGCTGAACTCAACCAAGGAGGAAAGAGTCAAGGTATTAGTGAAAGAAAACATGAGCTATTGGGAACAATTAAAATTGGCTCAGACCCAGGAGGATCAACCAGGTATGAGAAAAGCTATTTCTTTTGCAAAGAAATCTCAGATTTCTCTGCAAAGGTTGATCCCAAAGAAAGAAGTAGAAGGCTACATGCAGAACTGGAATCCTTGGGATCAGTTAGCTTCCTTAAAGGGAAAGGACCCCAAAAAGTAGAGGTCCTCAGCCCATCAAAAGTTAAGGAACCCAAAGGATTGGGACAGAATAATATCCCTAGCACAGAAGTGGAAAAAGGTGTACCACAATTAATTCTAGAAGCTCTTAATAGCTTTTCTGTAAATGTGTCTCACAATTTTACTATTATTAGCCAGTGCTTTGACAAAGTTTATCAACAATTGGACAAAATGAGTCTGAGTATTTTCAGAGTGATTGATAACCAGTATCAGATTATGAGAATTGATGAGTTAGAAATACAACAAATCAAGGATAGTATAAAATCTAGTAAGTTAGACCTGATGAAACATATTGATGATAGCCAATAAATTCTTCAGGAAGATATTCTTACAACCATGGACCAGCTTAAGGAAGAAGTTAAGAAAACTAGTCCTACTCCTTCAGCTCATCTGATTAACAAAATTGAATTATTAAGCAATAAACTTGATTTGGAGTTAGGTATGATTAAGCATGATCTCAGAGATCTTAAGGTCAATTCTACTAACTCTCCGGCCATTGACCTAGAAGAAACTAGACCTACCAGGTTCACCAGTACTCCTAGTGTTTCTTCCAGAACCAGAATAACTAGGAATGAGTCTTTCAGACCCAGTCCTACTCCTGAAATAGAGCAGGCTTTGAAGTTACTTCCTCCCATTACTGAATGGCCTAAATTCTCTGGAGAAGGAGAATACAACCATGTCAGTTTCATGCAATTTGTTGACTATAATCTTTCTTCCTATGAGCTCCCTGATGCAATAGCTTTGGTAAGATTGCCCAGACTATTTGAAGGAGTAGCTCTTGATTGGTTTATCAATAAAAGAGAAGAAGTTGGATCTTTATCCTGGAGTTCTTGGAAAGAATTGATCAAAGTATAATTTGGTACTAGGATTTGGAAAAGAAAGATGATGAAAAATTTTGAAACCTCCAAGTTTGATCCATCCAAGGACAAACCTCATAAGTGGTGCTTAGACCAGAAAAGGAGGTTAGACTGTTTCTACCCAGATGCTGACAAAGAAGAAGTCAATGAAAGACTCCTCAACTTATGTCCCTGAAAAATCAACCACAGTGTAAGGTGCAGGATGCCTATGGATTCAGATCTTTCTACCTTAATAGGTGTGTTCAAAGAGACTATTGATATGAATGGTCTTGATAAAATAGTCAACAGACTCCCCAGGGAAAAAAATACTAGGAACAGGAAAGAATATACTGCCAAAAATAAGGAATCCCCTGCTACTAATCCAAGTGCCTTGGAAGTCAAGAAGACTCCAGAATCAAAGGAAAAAGTATGTTGGAACTGTAACCAAACAGGACACTTAAAACCTGATTTTCCTCTAGCTAGGAAAAGGATTAATCTTATTGAAGGAGAAGAGTATGACAATCCTGACCCTCACCTTGATGATATTGATGAATCAATCTCTGATTGTGACTTAATGATCACTAACCCCATCAATGTTATTGAAGGAAGTATTGAGTCTAGTCTGGACATAAATTCCATCAATGAGGATTCTAACTTACCTCAAAAATGGAATCCCAACATGAAGATTCACCACATCTCTGAGGCTAAGGCCTTGAATCTAAAACCTTCTGCCGGTAAAGGTTACACTTCAGGCAAAAAATGCTATGCTACTGGTTTAATCCAAGGTTCCCCTGTTAAGGTACTTCTAGACAGTGGAGCCTTTTGCTCTTTTGTTGGTTCAACTTATCTAGAGAAAAAAGACCCAAACTGGAAACTGAACTTACAACCAGTACCTCAGGCAAAGTTCAGCAGTTGTAATTCTGCTCTCAATGCTGTTGGAGTATGGTCTTCTGATATCATACTCCCTCACTCTAAAGGATCACTTAAACTGAACATTGAATTTGTAGTTCTCCAAAATGGAGTATGTGATTACTTTATCCTTGGAAATGATTCTCTTTGCTTATATGGAATAGATGTATTCCAAAGCAAGGGTAGATACTTCACTATAGGTGGAGACTGGAATAAGAAGTTCCAAATATGCCATGTCAATGCTCAAACTTCTGATTCAACTTATGAAAAACACTTAGAGACGTTCAATCAGGAATACTTCTCTCAAGCTGCTTTGAATTCCCTTCTCAATGAAGAACAAAAATGGGATATCCTACAAGTATGCTTTGAAAATCAGAATGCTTTCTGTACCAAGGATCACCCCATTGGTAACATCAAAGGACATGATATGATCCTAACTCTGACCATTAAGCCTCCTTACTCACCCAACCTCAGGAGACCTGCTTACCCTTCTAGCCCAAAATCTAGAGCTGCTCTGGAAACCCATATTCAAGAGTTGGTTGACTTACAAGTCTTAAGGAAAGTAGGACAAAATGAACAAGTGGATATCACTACCCCAGTAATTATAGCTTGCAACAATGATAAGTCAAGAATGGTTGGAGATTTCAGAATGCTGAACAACTACACCCAAGCTGATTATTATCCAATTCCAAGGATTGACCATGCTCTGCATAACCTGTCCAAAGCTAAGTACATCACTACCATGGACATGCTGAAAGGTTTTCACCAAATAGCTATCAGCCCTGATAGCCGGAAATTCATGAGAATTATCTGTCATTTGGGAATTTATGAGTATCTTAGGACTCCTTTTGGTATAAAAAATGCTCCTTCTCATTTTCAAAGGATGATGGATATTTTTCTAGGATTACTCATGAGACAGGGATGGATGATGGTATACATTGATGATGTTATCCTTTACTCTGATCATTGGGATACTCACATGGAGAAATTAAGGCTATTCCTCAAAACCATCTCTGCCGTGGGATTAAAAGTATCAATGAAAAAGTGTAACTTTGGCTACAGGGAACTCAAGGCCTTAGGACACATTGTCTCTGGACTAACCTTAGCTGCTGACCAAAACAAAATAGCAGCAGTAATGAATAGGCCTATGCCTCAGAATAAAAATGAACTCTTATCCTTTATCAGCTTCTTCAGCTACTATAGAAAGTACTTACCAAAGTTTGCTCTTCTAACCAAATGCCTCTATGAGATCTGCAACAACACCACCGTGTTTGAAATGACTTATGACCGAGTCAAGAACTATGAGGAACTCAAAATGGCAATGACCTCAGCTCCAGTACTGCCCAGCCAGCTTATTCTAAACCTTTCAAACTCTACATAGATGCCAGCATGGAAGGGCTAGGAGCTGCTTGACACCAAGAAGTCATAGAGGATGACAAACCAGTGGAAAAACCTATACTCTTCATACCCAGACAAATTAAATACACTGAGAAAAGGTACAGTGGAAGTCAAATGGAATGTCTTGCCTTAGTATAGGCTCTAGAGAAACTCCATTATTACTTGGAAGGCACCAATTTCACTTTTATTACTGACTGCAATGCTGTCAGGACATTGATGAACATGAAGACCCCTAGTAGGCACATGTTAAGATGGCAGATAGCCATATAACAGTACAGAGTTCAGATGACTATAGTTCATCAAGCTGGCACTAAACACCAGAATGCTGATAGTTTGAGCAGGAATGCTTTACCCAACGATCCAAGTAACCCTGCTTATGATCCAGAAGATAATGATATCTTCCCTATCCTTAACATTAACAGGTTGAACATTGAAGCTCCTATAATGGGAATCCACATTTGTGAACTGAATGAATCATTAATCAACTCAATCAAAGAATCTTACAGTTCTGGAATAAAGACTCTGATCACTATTATGGAAAGTACTTCTCCACCATCTGAATTGATCAATAGACTACCTGAACCTCTTTTGAAACCAATCAAAGCCAGAAGGTTCACCATATGGGATGGTCTAGTATACTATAGGCATCAACATTCAAGTGTCATAGTCTTAACTAAGGATGACCATATCAAACATGGCTTGGCTGAGTGCCATGATAACTGCTCATCTGGTCATTTATCTGCTGATAGAACCTTAGATAAGGTTAAAAAAACTGCTTGGTGGATTAATTGGAGAGATTTCACTATACGGTATGTTACCAGTTGTGAAACTTGTCAGAAGTCCAACAGGACCACTGGGAAACGGTTTGATGTACTGCAAAAGATTACTGAACCCAAGAAAAGATGGGAGATCATCAACATGGACTTTGTAACTGCACTACAACCAGGAGGAGCCTATTCCTACAACTCAGTCTTAGTCATTGTGGATAGGTTCTCCAAGAAAGCAAAGTTTCTACCAAATCACAAGGAAGACACAGCTATGGAAGTTGCCCTATTATTTTGGAACAGACTCATTGCTGATGTTGGAGTTCCCATGATTATTATCAGTGAAAGAGACCCTGAATTCACCTCTGAGTTCTGGAGAAATCTTAATGATATGCTTGGAACCACCTTAGCTTCCTCTACAGCTTATCACCCCCAGACGGATGGATTAGCTGAAAGAATGATTCAGACCCTGGAAGACATGCTCAGGAGATTCTGTGGCTTTGGACTAGAATACAAGAATTCTGACAGTTATTTTCACAATTGGGTTAGCCTTTTAACTGCACTGGAGATGGCCTACAACAGTAGCAAACACTCTACTACTAAGGAAGCACCCTACATACTGGAAAGAGGATGGATTCCTAGATTACCCAAGGATAACCTTAACCACCAGCTAACAAATATTCACCCTACATCACTTTATTTCAAAAAAATGATAGATGTAGCTAACAAACATGCTGTTAAGTGTGTCCAGGATGCTGTGGAGTATAACCAGCAAAGGTGGGATAAAACCCATAAGGAACCTGATTTCAAGATTGGTTATCAAGTCTTGATCTCTACCACAAAATTTACCAACTTAGCTGGAAATAGAAACCTTAGAGTGGCTTTTGTTGAACCTTTCACCATTAATAAACTTCATGGTAAAAATGCTGTGGAAGTAATCCTCAGTGATGAGCTTTCTAGAAAACATCCAGTCTTCCCAGTAAGTCTCATCAAACACTACCACCCAAGGAATGGAGAAAATACTCCTTCACTTGAAATACCTGTTACAGAAGAGCCTGAAAAGGAAAAAGGAAAAATTAGAAATATCTTTAAAGATAAAAAAGATAGGATCAATGGAAAAGCCGTCAGACTCTACCTAGTTAGATACAAGGGAGAATCAGCTGATAAAGATGAATGGTTTCCTGAACATAATATCCCTGACAGACCTATACACCTAAGGAACTACAGAGCCAGAAGAAGGAATTAACCCAAAATATTTTTCAGATATAGACATATCTTGGAGTGGTGGAATGTCAGCTTGCTACTATGTATAGAGCAACCTGTCAATAGAAACACAAAAATATGAAAAATAAGAATATCTCAATTAACAAAAGAAGGAGTGAGAAATCCATAAATATTATTAAAGAAATGGATTCCTCACCCAAAATTAGGTATGGTCACTCACTGACCCCACCCTTGAATTCCAAGTCCTTACATTTTTAAAATAATTAAAAAGAAAAGTACTAAAAATTACAAAACCAGTATGGCACCTTTTGGCCATTCTAATATTTCACACATGTTTTCACGTATAGGGCTTACACCTAAAATTCACTCAGAATTGAGGTGTTGTGTATATTTTAGGAGGCACACGCAGAAATGTGTTATGTCACACTTCCTGTGCGCAGCCCCGCATCATTACATATCCCTACGTACTCGTAGTAGCAGATTCCTGCGCACTAGAGACCCACGCGCAGCTGATTCTGCCACGCATGCAGCGGATCCCGCCCCGCGCGCATCTGTACTGACTGATCCCCGCGTCTGGATCCGTTGTGACTAATCTGACAACCAGGTAGCGCTCAGAAGAGCTACAACCTAGTTAGAGTTGCCTAGCATATGTAAAAAGTTGACATATGCATTAGTAATAGTCTAAGAAGATCAAACCTTAAATAAAATCAATAAAAATTAAGTTTAGAACATTTTTGAATAATAAATCAAAGATCAAGGATTACAACATAAATCACTGACTCTGATCTTTGAAGACCACAAAACACTACAAGGAGTGTTCATAAAAATTATTAAAAATAATCTACGTGATCAGCAGATGATGGAAAATAAGTAAACATCTGTATCTGCACGCTTTAAAGCAATACAAATATTACAAATGAAAGATGAGTACAGAATGATCAAATTTGAACCATAACAGATTAACAGGACCTGTGGCTAAAATAGTACAGAAATCCAGCAGATCTAAGGAAAGCTGATTGACAGCACCAAGTGGATGTGCCAATCCTGCCCTGACTGGCTTGCCAGCCTCAGCCCACAAGCAGAACCCTCTCTACGTGCCCTGAGAAGCTTAAAATCACCCCAAAAAGGTATTTATACAGACCTCTTTGGATCCATTATCAGTGAATCAGTTTACCAGGAATTATTATTATCAATCAGAAACTGTTTCATTGTTGATCAAGTGCTTATATGAAGATAAAAAAGTGATTTATGACTTAGTCTGTAGTAGTATTATTTATTCTTATTAACCAATCAACCCTTGAAGTTGAGTCAAGCAATCCACCCCATCTGCTCTGAAACCCTTCCAATTATTTCAGGATTCTCGTAGTAAAGTGCTCAGAGTGAGTGTTTCCCTTACTTTCTTGGCCATTGGTGCTGTTATGCCCGGCCATTAGTGGAATAAGTCCTTTCTAAGGCACCCATCTTCATTCCAAGGTTCTTAAAATGTCTAAGGAGGCCCCTTGAGGACAGGTTGCTAGTCTTTAAAGATCCCCAGTAGTATAATACTGTGGCCCCTATTTTATATTATATTGAAAACTATTTATTACCAAACCAATTAAACCTTGCAACTGCTCTTATTATATCATTTATTTGAGTTTGTAAGTGTTTATTATTGGAATAATAATAATAATTATTATTCCAGTATTTTTATCACTCTCTGTAGCTAAAGGACTGCAAGGTTCCTGGTATCAGAGAGCTGACATCCATAACCTCCACCATTTCTGACCAGGCGGCGTCCACAAGTCCTTGGAAGGCCACTAAGAGTTTGCACTGGGATTTGGTTCGATGGGCAACCAGAGCTGAGAGAAACTTCCAGAGAAGGTCATCTGACTAGGCCGCAAAGTCATCAAAGCGCACCTCCCTTAGCGCTAGGCCGGTGGGGATGTCCGGGATTTTGGGAGTAACCGCACAAGGTGCAGCCGGAGTTGGAGCAGGGCTTGATCCAAAGGAGAAAAGAGGCAACAAGGGTGTTCTTGGGGGATCATTTGGGGGGCTTGGTCCGGCCAAAGGCAACAATGGGATCAGGATTGAGGACAGCGGGGGAGTGGCCTGTGGAGTTGTAGGCCTCTCCGCTGGGTCTGGTGGACGCCTTGGGTCAGGGTCTGGTGCCGGGTTAGGAGCAGCCCAAGGGGCTGAAGGAAGAGCTGGAGGGGGATTTGTGCTTTGTCTGAGTATCTCCTCAATGTACGGGTCCCTCCCGCCTTGATTTACTCAGATGCGGTTGGCCCAGTAACAAAGAGCAACTTGGTAGGACACAAAGTCCAGGTAGTCCTCCTTTTGGGTAGGCCCAGCGCAACAAAAAAGAAAAGCCAAGTTGCAACCCTCACTTGGAGGAGGGTGGCAAAGGTGTGAATTTGGCAGAGTCCACAAATCCTCTGAAATTGTGTCCTTGTCCAAAACTACAAATTAGTATGGACAAGCCCTCTTGCGCGGCCTAGGATGGGAGCCAGATTGGGGGGGAGGAATTCCCATGCTAAGCAAGCAGAAATGGTGGCCCCAAAAACAAGTGGTGCAAGCACAACGGCCAGGGATTAGCAAGCACGCATACCCGTTTTGGGCACAGAAGTTGCACAGAGTCATGGCAATGAGCTAAGGAGGTAGTTGGTGGGGTACAGGGAAGGGCACAAAGGGGTAGTGGCTGGTATGGAGAAGAGCAAGAACAGTTGAGGTAGTGATGGGAAGACCTCTGGGGACAGAACTAAAGTTGGGGGGGGATGTATTGTTCTTTTATGGACGCAAGTTGGAATAGGCTGCACGCTCAGCAATGGGTGCGGCCTCACCGCAGCAAGCCATGCTGCAGGATCAGCAGCAGTCAACTTGAGCTTGGCATCCAGAGGCGTGGGAAGGATTGGATTTGATTGGATGGATTGCCCATTTCAAGACAAGCAGATTGGATTGTGCGGATGTACCTTGGATATCTGGAATGGCGCGTTGGGCGGATGCGGAAAGGCGCCAGGGGGCTCTGAGTTGGGCGCGGCGCTGTGGTGAACCATTTGGGACACCTTGAGAAAAGAATTCAAAAATTTGAAAAAAAAAAATTTTTTTTGAACTTAGAAAAAATTTGGATTCTTCACTCCAACACTTCCTGTCCTCATTGCGTCCCTCCTCCTCATCCTCATTGCATCTCTCATCCTCATCCTCATTGCGTTTCTCCTCCTCATCCTCATTGCATCGCTCAACCTCATCCTCATTGCGTCGCTCATCCTCATCCTCATTGCCTCGCTCCTCCTCATCCTCATTGCGTTGCTCCTCCTCACCCTCATTGCATTGCTCATCCTCATCCTCATCACGTTGCTCATCCTCATCCTCATTGCGTCGCTCCTCCTCATCCTCATTGCATTGTTCATCATGACCCTCCCCATTGCTTGGCCATGCACAAATCATTGCCTTCCCTCTCATCATTGATTCATCCATCATGGCATCCTCATCATCACCACCATCAACACTTTGTTTTTTTCTTTTATTGTACAATTTCTTTCTTTCTCACCCCCCCCCAGATTTGGATGGAAGGGGGTGTTGTCTTGTTACTAGGTGTGCAAACGTCCGCACGGACTTTTGCAAGCAACAGGCTGGGGTGAGAATATCTCACCCCAGTCTGGAAGATTGGCAGAAGGGAACCGGGCCTCCCCAAGCTTGAGCCTCATCATCTTAAAAAAAAAAATAATAATAATTTTTTCCGCTTTCATTTGTGTTATCCAATTGTAAATAGTTACAGGGCTCTCTAGCCTATAAAAGGAGGGGCTCTCCCCTGCTTTTTTCCAGCATCAATTCTTCCCACTAATAAGAATTATGAGCTTCTGATCCAAGAGCTCCTTCATTTGTGAAATTGATCACTTATCCGGATATATCTTTTGATTATCCCTTGATCCTTATCCCTTACCCTTGACTTTTTTTTAAAGTCCAAAACTCTGATCTGCCCTTCTGTGGCCCTGTTCCTTATCACCAACCATAGCCTTGCTGGTTGAAGAAGAATTCAATAAATTGAATTCTTGAGTGTGTTATACCACTCTTGATCCCTTTTTCTGACCATTATTTGGTCTTGATCATTCATTTGATTGTCTTTCTGGACCAGAAACGTTTGACTAAGAGGTTTTATTAAGTTTAAACCTGGAGTGTTAAACCTCCCTTTGATTATTCAAGTTGGATTCTGCCACACTATTCTTGAATCCTTGAGAAGTGTTGGGTTACTCTTAGTCCAAAATTGTTACTGTTTGTTTCAGTGATCCATAAACATATTGCATTGTCTTGTGCAGCCACCCACCGTTATCTGGTACCCTTCAAGTGCTTGATTGCAGAGAGTTGGGCAGGTTCATTGAGAACCTGGAGGTTGATTTGGTTTGAGTTGATTTCTCCCAAGAACCTGCTGACAACCAGAGTTATTAGCGTGTGGGCGCCGTTACTTACAACTGCTTTGTTCTATTGGGCTTTGAGCAAACTTTAACTTATTTTGTTCAAAGTCTTTCTCCTCATCATCTTGGTTCAGGTAGTTCTGCTTCCCCCTTAGCTATTGTTGCTATTGACTTATCCCTATCCCATTTGATTCCTCATTAACAAAGGTTACTTGAACTTGATCCTGGTTACATTAAAATATTTTTGTTACACTCTGGAGGGCAACCTAAAAAACCACCTATTCCCTCCAAAGAACTGCCAACGCCCTGTGCCGTTTGGAGTCTTAAATTTGGTCCCCCGGGCTGGGATCAAACCAGCAACCTTGGGATTTACAGTCCCAGATTTGTGGAATCAACTTTGAAATCCAATCTTTTTCTCTTTTTCTGTTTTTCTTTTTTTTCTGTTTTTCTGTTATCATCTAGATCTGATCTGTGGAGGCAACTTGTTCCAGAAGTAAGTCCTCCCAATTGTGCACCATCAAGGGGTTTGATCCTAGTTGTTTTTTTGTAAACCCTACCCTTGCCACACTCATGAGCCACTTTGGAAATCTGTTCTTTGGATCCCTTAGGAAATATTTTGTCAAAATGGAATCTATTGGTACCCCTTCTACCTCTGTTTGGGCCAAGATGATCAAGATCAAACCTCAGAACATAAAATTATGCTTTAACGGTACAAATGTTGAAGGGTTCCTGGATTCCTACGAGATGGCTGCTGAAGTGGACGGTGCTAGCAAATATGACATGGCTTATCAACTGCAATTCTTCATCTCCTGTGATGAAGTCATGGAAGTGATTGAATCATTCAATGAATTTGAATCTCATGACTGGGTACTTCTTAAGGAGGCAATGATTGCCTACTGGGGCAAAATTGTTATAGCTAGGTTCACTCTCCAAGATCTGGATGCCCTAGTCTCTCAATGGACCTCCAATGGTGGTATTGCCTCTGCCTCTGATTATCAACCTTTCAGAAAATCTTGGGACCCTATCCAATCCTATCTTATCCGAAACAATCACATTGATACGGTGGACAAAATTCAAGTTCAATTTTTTCAGTCTTTCTCTCCAGGAGTGCAGGAAAGAATTAAGGATGAATTGGTGAAATCTGGATCCATGATCACTAAAAGAGATAATTGTTTCAAGCTCCCTGCCTTCATGGTTCTTAGGAATACTGTGGATAAAGTGATGAAAGGTCAAACAGCTCTCACCTTTGAAAAACCTAGAATAACTGAACCAGTCCTTGCCCCCTCTTTTCAAGCATCTAAAAAAATCATGAATAAGATGGAAGCCAATTGCAGACCTAAACCAAATCCTCAGACCCACCGGGAAACACCTACTATCAATGAGATCACCAAACTCCTGCAAGCTTTTGAGAATAAAATGGATCAGAAACTCTCCTCTATGGCTGTCCCTAAACCCTCCAACTCTGTTCCTAGGTCAACCATGGTTTGCTATTATTGCCACAGAGAAGGTCATGGAACTGGTTGCTGTCCTGAACTCCAGAAGGACAAGGAGGAAATGTTGGTGGAACAGAAAAGGAGTAACTTCTTTCTTACAAATGGTGCACTTATCCCTTTCAATTCATCTTGTCCAATTTGTCATGTGGTGGCCTCTTTCCAGCCTTCAGCTCCCAAGAAGGCATCCTTGGCCTCTTTTGATTTTTGATCTGCTTGCGGAAATCTTCAACCTTGGTATCCTCCTGCTGTCTCTTCTTCCAGCTTTTCTGGAACTTATCAATCTGATCCAGCTAGGAAACAACATGAAGAACCCAGACCTCATAAAGCTCCTCCTGTTCCATCTTCAATTCTTTGAAAACCTGTCAAATGTGGATCTTCACTGGAGCCTCCTTCTTTTGAGGTAGAAGACATGGAAGTAGAAAAGTAAACCCTCATGGATATGTTCCCAGAATACTCTGATCCTGCTCCTCTGCCATCCAAATCACCTTCAACAACTGATCCAGTTATAGTTCCACCCTCACCTGAACTTCCTCTTCCAACTCAACCCAAGGTTTGATTCAAAAGGGGAATTTCCAAAGACCACCCCAACGCTGTGGAAGGGGTATTAAAGAAAATCTCTGATCTGAAAATCCCTGATCTATCTGTGGCTGAACTCCTTTCCATCTCACCATCTGTGGCTGAAGGAATGAAGAAATGGGTTTCTTGGCAACATGTGGAGATTGGTCCTGATAAATTGAAAGTTTCCTCTGGAACCTTGATGGAAGACTCTGGTGGAACAGATCCTCCTTCTGATTCAAATCTTTATTCTTGTCCTCTTGGATTTTTACCATGCTCTCTAGGTGATTCATCCAAAATGGTTTCTCTACTTGTTGATTCTGGGTCCCAACTAAACTTAATTTTGGATGAAATGGCCTGCAAGCTCAATCTCAGTCCAAGGGTCAGCTTCAACTCTGCTGTTTATGGAATTGGGAATCAATCTTGTGAGTTGGTGGGTATTGCTGAGGATGTGCTAGTTTGAATTGGTCAAAATATTGTTGGAACCTGTCACTTTTGGATCACTCGTTTGGAAGGTCCTATGATTTTGGGTTGTCCTTTCTTAATAGACTTTGGAGCTACCCTGATGTTTTCTGATCAAGTTGGGGAGAGAATTCTTCTTCCTGATGCTGATGGTAGGAAGATTAAAGTTCCTCTCTGTTCTTTGGATTCTGGTCATTGGGAAAGAGATTTCCCTGGTTTTTCACCTAAATCGGTTCTGAAGGGGAAGCAGAAGGACTCTTCTAACTCCTCTCATTTTTTAGCAGAATAGTTGGTAATACTAATAGTTGTAGTTCTTCTAAGCCTCAGAATTCAACTACAGGGCCAACTTTTATCTCTGAGGCATATTTTTCATTGTTTTCATCTCTTTCTTCTTTTTCTTCTGATCTCAAAAATGTCCAAAATCAAAAACATGTTAAAACACAAAATTCCAAAAATATTTCTCTTCTCTCTGGTTCTGTTTTTTCTTCTTTTCCTTGTAATCTTATCACTGATCAATCTTCCTCTAGCTCTGGTTTGAGTATCCGCAATGAGTATAAACTAGATCCTGATCTGGATTCTTTTCTTAATGGTTTTGGTATGGAGGAGTATGGGCTCCAGTGGAGGCACTTGGGAGTAAAAGTAAGTCCTCCCAATTTTTCACCATCAAGGCATTCTTCTACCATAGTTTTCAAAACTCTACCTGGTTCCACACATGTGAGCAAAGTGTTATCTTTGGGATCCTCTTGTATGGAAAAGGCACCTTTTGAAAATTTTATGGAACATCAAACATGGAGGATGTTGGAATCTGGTCTCAGCTTTTGTACTCAGGTCTTGCTGGTGAATGCTTGGAGGAAACAAGAACTTCTCTCTTTTGCCACCAAGTATAAGCCAGTTGCAAAAAAGGTCCAGGCTGTCAACCAACCCATGCCTCTCAATCTCAATCCTCCCCTCATGCGTCCCCCTCTATCTTGTGATCCTTATTGTGGTCTATCTCACTCTCTTACTGGCCCCTTTGTACCTTGTGGTTGTGTCACTGAAGAACAATTGAAGGTGGTCAACTTTGGTCCAGATGGATGGCTTTTACATGATGAGTTAAATTTGATCAAAAATATCTTATTTCTAAGGGAAAAATCTATTGCATTCTGTGAAGAAGAGAGAGGTCTCTTGAAAGAATCCTATGGTCTCCCTTATATCATCCCTGTAGTTGAACATGATCCTTGGCAAAAGAAAAAGATCCCTATTCATGCTGCCAAAGTCAACAAATTCATCAAGTTGGTCCGCAAATGAGTCTGTACCAGTCTATATGAACAGTCAACCTCCAGTTACTCTAGCCCTGTTTTCTGTGTTCTAAAGAGTAATGGTAAACTTAGAGTAGTTCATGATCTCCAAACTCTCAATAAAGTTACTATTAAGGACTCTGGTGTTCCTCCTTCCACTGAAGAATTTGTTGAATCCTTCTCTGGGAGAGCCTTTTATGGTTGAGGAGAAATCATGGGGGGTTCTGAAAAACAATCTTTGCATCCTATTTCTTGCCCTCTCACTACTTTAAATACTCCTCTTGGACAATTTCAACTGACTTGATTGCCTCAAGGTGCCACCAACTTGGTTGCAGTCTATCAGGCTCAGATGATGTGGTTCCTCCAAGACAAAATCCCTGATAATGCTGAAATCTCTATTGATGATGGTGGAATTAAAGGTCCAGTTTCTGACTATGATAATGATCTCTTACTTTGGCACTCAGGAATTCAACAATTTATCTAGGAGTATGCTACTATCTTGGAAAGTGTCAGCTTGCTACTATGTACAGAGCAAGACTGTTGAATAGTAACACAAACTATGACAAATATGAATACCTCAATAAACAAAGTAAGGAGTGATAAATCCATACATATTATTACAGAAATGGATTCCTCATCCAAAATTAGGTAAGATCACTCACTGACCCCACCCTTGAATTCCAAGTCCTTATATTTTTAAATAATTAAAAAGAAAAGTACTAAAAATTACGACACCTGCATGGCACTTTTTGACCATTCTAACATTTCACATGTATTGTCACGTATAGGGTTTAAACCTAAAGTTCACTCAGAATTGAGGTGTTGTGTATATTTTAGGAGTTACACATGGAAATGTATTATGTCACAATTCCTGCGCGCAGCCCCGCATCATTACATAACCCTACGTATTAGCAGCAGCAGGTTCCCGCGTATTAGAGACCCACCCGCAGCTGATTCTGCCACGCACACAGCGGATCCTACCCCGCGCGCATCTTTACTAACTGATCCCCCCACCTGGATCAGTCGTGACTAATCTGACAACCAGGTACTGCCCAGAAGAGCTAAAACCTAGTTGGGTTGCCTAGCATATGTAACAAAAGGACATATGCATTACTAATGATCTAAAAAGATCAAAACTTAAATAAAATTAATGAAAATTAAGTTTTAAACATTTTTTAATAATAAATCAAAGATCAAAGACTACCACGTAAATCACTGATCTTGATCTTTGAAGACCACGAAACACTACAAGAAATGTTCGTAAAAATTATTAAAAATTATCTACATGATCAGCAGATAACGGAAAATAAGTAAACATCCACATTTGCACGCTTTAAAGCAATATCAATAGTACAAATGAAGGATGAGTACAGAAGATCAAATTTATGCCATAACAGATTAACAGATCCTGTGGCTAAAATAGTACAGAAATCCAGCAGATCTAAGGAAAGCTGATTGAAAGCACCAAGAAGAAGTGGTAATTTTGCCCTGACTGGCTTGCCAGCCTCAGCCCACAAGCAGAACTCTCTCTACGTGCCCCAAGAAGACCAAAATCACCCCAAGAAGGTATTTATACAGACCTCTTTGCATCCAGAAGTTAATCAGTTTACCAGGAATTTATTTATTATCAATCAGACACTGTGTCATTGTTAATCAAGTGCTTATATGAAGATAAGCAAGTGATTTATGACTTAGTCTGTAGTAATATTACATACCTTTATTAACCAATCAACCATTGAAGTTTGGTCTAGCAATCTACCCCATCTGCTCTGAAACCCTTCCAATTATTCCAGAATTTTTGTGGTAAAGTTCTCAGAGTGAGTGTTACCCTTCCTGTTTAGGCTGTTTGTGCTGTTAAGCCCAACAACTAGTGGAATAAGTCCTTTCTAAGGCACCCATATTTATTCCAAGGTTCTTAAACTGCCCAAGGAGGCCCCTTGAAGAGAGGTTGCTAGTCTGTAAAGATCCCCAGTAGTATAATACTGTGGCCCCTCTTTTATATTATATTGAAAACCATTTACTACCAAATCAATTAAACGTTGCAACTGCTCTTATTAAATCATTTATTTGAGCTTGTAAGTGTTTATTATTGGAATAATAATTATTATTATCATTCCAGCATTTTTATCACTCTCTAAGGCTAAAGGACCGCAAGGTTCCTGGTATCAGAGAGCTGACAACTGGGGGTCTGGCCGGGAAATATCCTTAAATAATTGATTTTTAATTATTTATTCCTTGGACCAGTCTATTTTTGAAAATAAGTTAACAAACTTATAACATATATTTTTGATCATTTGTTTCTCAAGTGGATCTTAAGACCAACGGAGAATGGATCAATTATTATTTGAAACTTTTTTAAAAAGAAAAAAAAAAGAAAAAATGTGTAACTTTGTCCCTGTTATTATAACTCCTGAGCAACAACAGGAGAAATTGCTTTATTATAAGCAGCAGGTTATAAAGGACAAAGAACTTGAGCTTGAAAGAATTTTCAATTTCAATTCTTTATTAAGGCAACATAAGGAGTGGAAGATTTATCAAAGAAAACTTTATATTTATAAAATAAATAACCCTGAAGATAAAGAAAAACCCAAAAATAATAAAATTGATTATTCTTTTCTAAAAAACACTTTAACAGGTAAAAGTACAAAAAAATATTAAACTTATATTTTTTTGTTTTTATCCATCTCAGTGGATTTTGTTTTTGGTGATCTCATTAACCAGGACCTCCTAGAGGACGTCCCAGACAGTGTACCATTGGACTTACCCTTGGATTTATCCCAGGATCTGATTGGAACTCACTCAGACCCCATTGGAATAACCTCCAAGGATAGTTGTGATCCCAACCAAGTGTTGGTACTGTTGAATTTAACTCTAAGTAAGTTAAGATATTTATAAAGAATTATTAAAAATATAAAACACACAAAAAATATTATTTTTATAATTTTTTAAAGTCTTTTTTCAAAGTTTTGACAACAGACTTACACATTTTTTTTGGTACTATGTATCAAAATAGGCGCAACACCCGTGAAACTGGTAGAGCCCCCTCATATGGATCTTTGCCTGGAGGAACCTGTACGCGCAAGGACTCCAGTTGTGAGCACGATGAGGGGACTCAAACCTGTGACCATAGCGTCACGCGGGACGACGACGGCGACGACAACGGCCGCCAACTCAACCAACAAACCATTGGAGAGCCATCCGTTGCCCACCAGGTTATCACCGGAGGGTACAGGTTCTCCTACACCACCCCAGCTGGATTCAAATAAGGAGGAAAGGGTCAAAGTGTTAGTGAAAGAGCACGTGAGTTATTGGGAACAATTCAGGTTGGCTCAGACCCAGGAGGATCAACCAGGTATGAGAAAAGCCATTTATCAGGCAAAGAAATCTCAGATTTATTGTCAAAGGTTGATCCCAAATAAGGAAGTAGAAGGCCACGTGAAGAACTGGAATCCTTGGGATCAGTTAGCTTCCTTAAAGGGAAAGGACCCCAAAAAGAAGAGGTCCTCAGCCCATCAGAAGTTAAGGAAACCAAAGGATTGGGAAAACATATTATCCTTAGCCCAGAAGTGGAAAAAGGTGTACCACAATTAGATGTAGAAGCTCTTAATAGCTTTTCTGTAAATGTGTCTCACAATTTTACTATTATTAGCCAATGCTTTGACAAAGTTTATCACCAATTGGACAAATTAAGTTCAAGTATTTTTAGAGTGATTGACACTCAGTCTCAGATTATGAGAATTGATGAGTTGGAAATACAACAAATCAAGGATTGTATAAGAACTAGTAAGTTGGACCTGATGAAACATATTGATGACAACCAATCAATTCTTCAGGAAGATATTCTTGCAACCATTGACCAGCTTAAAGAAGAAGTTGAGAAAACTAGTCCTACTACTTCAGCTCATCTGACTAACAAAATTGACTTTTTAAGCAACAAACTTGATTTGGAGTTAGGTATGATTAAGAATGATCTCAGAGATCTTAAGATCAACTCTACTAACTCTCTGGTCATTGACTTAGAAGAAACTAGACCTGCCAGGTTCACCAGTACTCCTAGTGTTCCTCCCAGAACCAGGATAACTAGGAATGAGTCTTTCAGACCCAGTCCTACTCCTGAAATGGAGCAGGCTTTGAAGCTACATCCTCCCATCACTGAATGGCCTAAATTCTCCAGAGAAGGAGAATACAACCATGTCAGTTTCATTAAGTTTATTGGCTATACTCTTTTTTCCTATGAGCTCCCTGATGCAATAGCTGTGGTAAGATTGCCCAGATTATTTGAAGGAGTAGCTCTTGATTGGTTTATCAATAAAAGAGAAGAAGTTGGATCCTTATCCTGGAATTATTGGAAAGAATTGATCAAAGTGCAGTTTGGTACCAGGATTTGGAAAAGGAAGATGATGAAAACTTTCAAAATTTCCCAGTTTGATCCATCCAAGGACAAACCTCATAAGTGGTGCTTAGACCAGAAAAAGAGGTTGGACTGTTTTTATCCTGATGCTGATAAAGAAGAAGTCAATGAAAGACTCCTCAACTTATGTCCCGGACAAATCAACCACAGTGTAAGGTGTAGAATGCCTATGGATTCAGATCTTTCCATCTTAATAGGTGTATTGGAAGAAACTATTGATATGAATGGTCTTGATAAAAGGGTCAATAGACCCCCAAGAGATCAAAATACTAGGAACAGGAAAGAATATACCGCCAAAATAAAGAATCCCCTGCTACTCCATCTACCTTGGAAGTCAAGAAGACTCCAGAATCAAAAGAAAAAGTATGTTGAAACTGTTAACCAAACAGGAAACGTAAAACCTGATTGTCCTCTACCTAGGAAAAGGATTAATCCTATTGAAGGAGAAGAGTATGACAATCCTGACCCTCACCTTGATGATACTGACGGATCACTCTCTGAGTGTGATCTAATAATCACTAACCCTATCAATGTTATTGAAGGTAGTATTGAGTCTTCTCTGGACATAAATTCCATCAATGAGGATTCTAACTTACCTTAAAAATGGAATCCCAAAATGAAGATTCACCAAATCTCTGAGGCTAAGGCTTTGACTCTAAAACCCTCTGCAGGCAAAAGTTACACTTCAGGCAAAACATGCTATGCTACTGGTTTAATCCAAGGTTCCCCTGTTAAGTTACTTCTAGACAGTGGAGCCTTTTGCTCTTGTGTTGGTTCAACTTATCTGGAAAAACAAGACCAAAATTGGAAACTGAACTTACTACCAGTACCTCAGGCTAAGTTCAGCAGTTGTAATTCTGCTCTCAATGCTGTTGGAGTATGGTCTTCTGATATTATACTCCCACAATCTAAAGGATCACTCAAACTGAACATTGAATTTGTAGTTCTCCAAAACAGAGTATGTGATTATTTTATCCTTGGAAATGATTCTCTTTGCCTTTATGTTATAGACGTATTCCAAAGCAAAGGTAGATACTTCACTGTAGGAGGAGACTGGAATAAGAGGTTCCAAATATGCCATGTCAATGCTCAAACTTCTGATTCAACTTATGAAAAACACTTAGAGAAGTTCAATCAGGAATACTTCTCTCAAGCTGCTTTGAATTCCCTTCTCAACAAAGAACAGAAACGGGATATCCTACAAGAATGCTTTGAAAATCAGAATGCTTTCTGTACCAAAGATCACCCCATTGGAAACATCAAAGGACATGATATGATCCTAACTCTAAATATTAAGCCTCCTTACCCACCTAACCTCAGGAGACCTGCTTACCCTTCTAGTCCAAAATCCAGAGCTGCTCTGGAAACACATATTCAAGAGTTGCTTGACTTACAAGTCTTAAGGAAAGTAGGCCACAATGAACAAGTGGATATTACTACCCTAGCAATTATAGCTTGGCACAATGATAATTCAAGAATGGTTGGAGATTTTAGAATGCTTAACAACTACACCCAAGCTGATTATTATCCAATTCCAAGAATTGACCATGCTATACATAACCTGTCCAAGGCTAAGTACATAACCACCATGGATATGCTGAAAGGTTTTCACCAAATACCTATCAGCCCTGATAGCCAGAAATTCATGAGAATTATCTGTCATTTGGAAATTTATGAGTATCTTAGGATGGCTTTTGGTATTAAAAATGCTCCTTCTCATTTTCAAAGGATGATGGACATAGTCCTAGGATTATTTATCATACAGGGATGGATGATGGTATACATTGATGATGTTATCATTTACTCTGATCATTGGGATACTCACATGGAGAAATTAAGGCTAGTCCTCAAAACCATCTCTGCCTTAGGATTGAAAGTATCAATGAAAAAGTGTAACTATGGCTACGGGGAACTCAAAGCCTTAGGACACATTGTCTCTGGACTAACCTTAGCCATTGACCAAAACAAGATAGCAGCAGTAATGAATAGGCCTATGCCTCAGAATAAAACTGAACTCCTACCCTTCATCAGCTTCTGCAGCTACTATAGGAAGTATTTACCAAAGTTTGCTATTCTAACCAAATGTCTGTATGAGATCTGCAACAACACCACCGTGTTTGAAATGACTCATGATATAGTCAAGAACTATGAGGAACTCAAAATTGCAATGACCTCAGCTCCAGTACTGATCCAGCCGGATTACTCTAAACCTTTTAAGCTCTACATAGATGCCAGCATGGAAGGGCTAGTAGCTGCTTTATACCAGGAAGTCATAGAAAATGATAAACCTGTGGAAAACCTATACTCTTCATATCTAGACAAATTAAAGATACTGAGAAGAGGTACGGTGCAAGCCAAATGGAATTCCTGGCCTTAGTATGGGCCCTAGAGAAACTTCATTATTACTTAGAAGGCACCAACTTCACTGTTATTACTGACTGCAACACCGTCAGAACCTTGATGAACATGAAGTCACCTAGCAGGAATATGTTGAGATGGCAGATAGCTATACAATAGTACAGAGGACAGATGAACATAGTTCATCAAGCTGGGACTAAACACCAGAATGCTGATAGTTTAAGCAGGAATGCATTACCCAATGACCCAAGTAACCCTGCCTATGATCCAGAGGATAATGACATCTTCCCTATCCTTAATATTAACTGGTTAAACATTGAAGCTCCTATAATGGGCATCCACGTTTGTGAACTAAATGAATCATTGTTCAACTCTATCAAAGAAGCTTACAGTTCTGGCATAAAGACTCTGATCACTATCATGGAAAGTACTTCTCCACCTCCTGAATTGATCAATAGCCTACCTGAACCTCTTTTGAAACCATACAAAGCCGGAAGGTTCACCATATGGGATGGTCTGATATACCATAGGCATCAACATTCAAGTGTCATAGTCTTAACTAAGGATGACCATATCAAAAATGTTCTGGTTGAGTGCCATGATAACTGCTCATCTGGTCATTTTTATGCTGATAGAACCTTGGATAAGGTTAAAAAAACTGCTTGGTGGATTAATTGGAGAGACTCCACTATACAGTACATTACCAGTTGTGAAACTTGTCAGAAGTCCAACAGGACTACTGGGAAACGGTTTGGACTACTGCAAAAGATTGCTGAGCCCAAGAAAAGATGGGAGATCATCAATATGGAATTTGTGACTGGACTACCACCAGGAGGAGCCTATTCCTACAACTCAGTCTTAGTCATTGTGGAAAGGTTCTCCAAGAAAGCAAAGTTCCTACCTAATCACAAGGAAGACACAGCTATGGAAGTTGCCCTATTATTTTGGAACATACTCATTGCTGATGTTGGAGTTCCCAAGATTATTATCAGTGACAGAGATCCTAAATTCCCCCCTGAGTTCTGGAGGAACCTACATGATATGCTTGGAACCATCTTAGCTTTCTCTACTGCTTATCACCCTCAGACGGATGGATTAGCTGAAAGGATGATTCAGACCCTGGAAGACATGCTCAGGAGATTCTGTGGCTTTGGAATAGAATACAAGAATTCTGACAGTTATTGTCATGATTGGGTTAGCCTTTTAACTGCACTGGAGATGGCCTAAAACAGTAGCAAGCACTCTACCACTAAGGAAGCACCTTACATACTGGAAAGAGGATGGTTTTCAGATATAGACATATCTTGGAGCGGGGGAATGTCAGCTTGCTACTATGTACAGAGCAAGACTGTCAAATAGTAACACAAACTATGAAAAATATGAATACCTCAATTAACAAAGTAAGGAGTGAGAAATTCATAAATATTATTACAGGAATGGATTCATCACCAAAAATTAGGTAGGATCACTCACTGACCCCACCCTTGAATTCCAAGTCCTTATATTTTTAAATAATTAAAAAGAAACGTACTACAAATTACAACACCTGCATGGCACTTTTTTGCCATTCTAACATTTCACATGTATTGTCACGTATAGGGTTTACACCTAAAATTCACTCAGAATTGAGGTGTTGTGTATATTTTAGGAGCTACACGCGGAAATGTGTTATGTCACAATTCCCGCGCGCAGCCCCGCATCATTACATAACCCTACGTACTAGCAGCAGCAGGATCCCGCGTACTAGAGACCCGCGCACAGCTGATTCTGCCACGCACGCAGGGGATCCTACCCTGCGCGCATCTGTACTAACTGATCCCCGTGCCTGGATCAGTTGTGACTTATCTGACAACCATGTACCACTCAGAAGAGCTACAACCTAGTTAGGGTTGCCTAGCATATGTAACAAACAGACATATGCATTACTAATGATCTAAAAATATCAAAACTTCAATAAAATAAATGAAAATGAATTTTTAAACATTTTTTAATAATAAATCAAAGATCAAAGACTACCACGTAAATCACTGACCTTGATCTTTGAAGACCATGAAACACTACAAGAAAAGTTCATAAAAATTATTAAAAATTATCTACATGATCAGAAGACAACGGAAAATCAGTAAACATCCACATCTGCATGCTTTAAAGCAATATCAATAGTACAAATGAAGGATGAGTACAGAATGATCAAATTTAAGCCATAACAGATTAACAGATCCTGTGGCTAAAATAGTACAGAAATCCAGCAGATCTAAGGACAGCTGATTGACAGCACCAAGAGGACGTGCTAATCTTGCCCTGACTGGCTTGCAAGCCTCAGCCCACAAGCAGAACCCTCTCTACGTGCCCTGAGAAGACCAAAATCACCCCAAAAAGGTATTTATACAGACCTCTTTGGATCCAGAAGTTAATCAGTTTACCAGGAATTTATTTATTATCAATCAGACACCGTGTCATTGATAATCAAGTGCTTATATGAAGATAAGCAACTGATTTATGACTTAGTCTGTAGTAATATTAATTACCTTTATTAACCAATCAACCATTGAAGTTTAGTCAAGCAATCTACCCCATCTGCTCTGAAACCCTTCAAATTATTCCAGGATTTTTGTGGTAAAGTGCTCAGAGTGAGTGTTACCCTTCCTGTCTAGGCTGTTTGTGCTGTTAAGCCCGGCCACTAGTGGAATAAGTCCTTTCTAAGGCAACCATATTTATTCCAAGGTTCTTAAACTGCCCAAGGAGGCCCCTTGAAGAGAGGTTTGTAGTCTGTAAAGATCCCCAGTAGTATAATACTGTGGCCCCTCTTTTATATTATATTGAAAACAATTTACTACCAAACCAATTAAACATTGCAACTTCTCTTATTAAATCATTTATTTGAGCTTCAAAGCGTTTATTATTGGAATAATTATTATTATTATCATTCCAGCATTTTTATCACTCTCTGTAGCTAAAGGACTGCAAGGTTCCTGGTATCAGAGAGCTGACAGAAAGGATTTTGTTTTTAATTTGAGGAGTCTGGCCTTACTGTCTCTGGATTGAAACTTGCTGCCTGTGTCCCTGCCTTGGAAATTGTTGGTCATATAGTCTGCAAGGAAGGAAGAAGGATGGCACCCTCTAAAGTCAACAAAATCATCTCCTGGCCTACTCCAATAAATCCAACTGAAGTTAGAGGTTTCCTAGGTTTTGTAACTTACGTCAGGATCTTCATTCCCTCTCTATTCAAAATCTGTGCACCCTTGCCTCATCTTACCAGAAAGGAAGCTGAATGGATTTGGACCCAAGATTGCAAACAATCACTTCAGTTGCTCAAAACTATTGTTGGAAATGACATAGTTTTGAAAAATATCTATTATTGGCCTGGAGCTGGCAAAATAAAATTGGCTGTTGACTCTATTCATCAATCTGTTGGGGCTGTCCTTACTCAAGGAGATTAAAATGGTTTGGACCGCCCTGTTCTTTATGAATCTTTTCTATTTTTGGATGTGGAATCTAGATACTCTCAGCCCAAACTGGAACTCTGTGGTGTGGCCAGAATGCTGATAAAACTCCAAACAGTACTCTGGGGAAAACATTTTGAATTGCAAGTTGACGCTTGATCCATTGTGGAAATGATCAATGCTCCCAGTCTTCCAAATGCTCCAATGACTTGCTGGGTAGCTTTTATCCAGCTTTTCTCTTTTGATATTTTTCATAGGCCTGGGAAATCTTTTACTATGCCTAATGGTTTATCTAGAAGACCCATTGGAGACAATGAATTGGATGTTGGAATGGATTTTGATGAGGAAGAACCTTTGGTCCACCCTGTTTTTGCTTTCTCCTCCCAAGATTACTCTGGTTTCCAACAAGGTTTCTGGCTTAAGTTAGAGCAGTACCTTTCAGCTCTCCAAAGACCCCTTGATCTCTCTGCCAAAGAATTTTAATCCCTTAAAAGAAAGTCCTCTAGTTTCTTTGTCCAAGGATCTAGGCTTATGAAAAGAGGAACTCGTTGTGCGCTTCTTGTGGTTACTATCCCGGCTAAGCAAGATTTGATCCTTGAAAGTCTCTATGAGGGCCTTGGTCATTGTGGGGAAACTGAAACTAATTGACCATTATCCAAACAGTTCTGGTGGCCATCACTGAAGAAATCTGTCTCTCAATGGTGCAAGAGTTGTGAAGTTTGTCAAAAACGTGATCTTAGGCGTCCAGCTGAAGTTCGCTATCTTACAGGGGAATCCACTGTCTTTGGAAGGGTTGCTATGGATGTGGTTCATATCAAGGCAGGTGGTGCTAAGTAACTCATTGTGGCTAGAGATGATTTTTCTAGATGGGTTGAAGCCAAATTCCTTAAGAACCTTAGTTCTGAATCTGTGGCAGCTTTCCCTCATGAGAATTGGATGTTGCGTTACCGTTTGGCTTGATCTTATTCTACTGATGGTGGCTTGGAATTTGGTGGAAAACTTGCTGAAATGATCCAATCACTCCCTGGACAACATAGAGTTACTACTCCCTATTATCCTGAAGGACAAGGCATGGTGGAAAGAGGCCATGCTCCATTGAAGGCTGCTCTGGTTAATCTGGCTGGTGAAAGTGGCAAGAATTGTCAAAAGTTTCTTCCCTTGGTCCTCTTCTCTGATTGAATTTCCACCAAGCAAACCACTGGCTACTCTCCTTATGAAATCATCTTTGGTCAAAGGGCTGTTATTCCTCTTGATCTTGAAATGGAGTCTTTCTTGGGCATCTCTTGGGAACAAGTTTCTTCAACTACTGACCTATTAGTTGCTAGATCAAAGCAACTGGAGCGGAGTGAAGATATTTGTAACAAAGCTTATCAGAAGATGATGGAATCAAGAGCAAAATAAGTTCAGTATTGGGAAGATAAACATCTAAATCAAATCAGAGATCCTTTAAACCCTGGTGATCTGGTATTGGCTTATAATTAATCTTTAGAGACTCAGTGGGGAAAATTTTTTTTGAATTGTTGGAATGGTCCTTATAGAGTGGTTTGTCAAGTTAGAGGTGGATCTTATATTTTGGAAGAATGGGATGGTACTCAGTTGGCCAGAAGGTTCTCTGCTGATAAATTTAAGAGATTTTATTGTCCTGGGGGCAATTTGGGTTCAAAGTAAGTCCTCCCAGTTGTGCACCACCAGGGTCTTCTGCTGCGTTTTTTTGTAAAAACTCTACTTTATGCCACATATGTGAGCACCTGGGATGCCTTTTCTTTTATCTTCTCCACATTTGGGCTCTTTTGGATGTATCAAGATGGGTTTCAACATGTTTTTTACTTAGAGGATCAAGAAACGGCCAATTATTTTATTTTTTTCTTTTTTCATGTTTTCAAAATTATGATGCAGACTAGGGACAGTCTGTAAGTTGGGGAGAGATTTGGTGAACCATTTGGGACACCTTGGGAAAAGAATTCAATTTTTTTTTTTTTTTAAAAAAAAAAAATTGAACTTAGAAAAAATTTGGATTCTTCACTCCAACCCTTCCTGTCCTTATCGCATTGCACCTCCTCATCCTCATTGCATTGCTCATCCTCATCTTCATTGCGTTGCTCCTCCTCATCCTCATTGCATCACTCATCCTCATCCTCATCCTCATTGCGTTGCTTCTCCTCATCCTCATTGCATTGCTCCTCCTCATCCTCATCACATTGCTCATCCTCATCCTCATTGCGTTGCTCATCCTCATCCTCATTGTGTTGCTCCTCCTCATCCTCATTGCATTGTTCATCATGACCCTCCCCATTGCTTTGTCATGCGCAAATAATTGCCTTCCCTCTCATCATCAATTCATCCATCATGGCATCCTCATCATGTCCACCATCACCGCTTTGTTATTTTCTTTTATTGTACAATTTATTTCTTTCTCACCCCCCCCAGATTTGGATGGGATGGGTTGTTGCCTTGTTACTAGGTGTGCAAACGTCTGCACAGACGTTTGAAAGAAACAGGCTGGGGTGAGAATATCTCACCCCAGTCTGGAAGATTGGCAGAAGGGAACCGGGCCTCCCAAAGCTTGAGCCTCATCATCTTAAAAATAATAATAATAATAATAATAATTTTTTCCGCTTTCATTTGTGTTATCCAATTGTAAATAGTTACAGGGCTCTCTAGCCTATAAAAGGAGGGGCTCTCCCCTGCTTTTTTCCAGCATCAATTCTTCCCACTAATATTAATGATGAGCTTCTGATCCAAGAGCTCCTTCCTTTGTGAAATTGACCACTTATCCAGATATATCTTTTGATTATCTCTTGATCCTTATCCCTTACCCTTGAATTTTTTTTAAATTCCAAAACTCTGATCTGCCCTTCTGTGGCCCTGTTCCTTATCACCAACCATAGCCTTGCTGGTTGAAGAAGAATTGATTAAATTGAATTCTTGAGTGTGTTATACCACTCTTGATCCCTTTTTCTGACCATTATTTGGTCTTGATCATTCATTTGATTGTCTTTCTGGACCAGTCACGTTTGACTAAGAGTTTTTATCAAGTTTAAACCTGGAGTGTTAAACCTCCCTTTAATTATTCAAGTTGCATTCTGCCACACTATTCTTGAATCCTTGAGAAGTGTTGGGTTACTCTTAGTCCAAAATTGTTACTGTTTGTTTCAGTGATCCATAAACATATTGCATTGTCTTGTGCAGCCACCCACCGTTATCTGGTACCCTTCAAGCACTTGATTGCAGAGAGTTGGGCAGGTTCATTGAGAACCTGGACGTTGATTGGGTTTGAGTTGATCACTCCCAAGCACCTGCTGACAACCAGAGTTATTAGCGTGTGGGCGCCGTTACTTACAACTGCTTTGTTCTATTGGGCTCTGAGCAAACTTTAACTTATTTTGTTCAAAGTCTTTCTCCTCATCATCTTGGTTCAGGTAGTGCTGCTTCTCCCTTAGCTATTGTTGCTATTGACTTATCCCTATCCCATTTGATTCCTCATTAACAAAGGTTACTGGACCTTGATCCTGGTTACATTAAAATATTTTTGTAACACTCAGGAGGGCAGCCTAAAAAAGAACCTATCCCCTCCACAGAACTGCCAAAGCCCTGCGCCGTTTGGAGTCTTACAGCACAAGGGCTGTGTCATGAGAAGGACAAACTGGGTGGATGTAATGGCAGGCGGGCAATACAGATGTAATATGGGGTATGAGATATGGGATGTGGATTATGGGATGGAAGGATAGGATTGGGGCTAGGGTTCTGTACTTAGGGGTTATATTTCATTATTCTTGCATGCTTCTGGTTGTATCTAGGTTATGGTTGAGGGGGAGGTTACTTAAACCGCACCCTCAACCCGGATGTGGATGGGGATCATCTTATTGGATCATGGAGGATGGGGAAGGATTGAAGGAACAAGGAAATAAGAACTCATCATATTATTCTTTCTCCCTCTCTCCCTCTCTCTTTAACTCATTGCATCCAAACTCCTTACAGACTCTTGGACCATTAACTCTCAAACTTCAGGACAACTAAGGGAATTCTCCATTCCTTGTTTCCACACCATGTGTATTGTTAATGCCTGGAAGAAAGGGAAGATGGTGGATGTCAAGTGAATGACTTGGTGCTATTCTTCACACCAGAAAAGCCACCAGCTCCCCCTGGCAGAAACCCCAATAGTTGGCAGCACTGGCCTTGCTCCTCCAGTTTTCCCCGCTTCTCCAACGGCGCTTGAATAATTGCCTCTGCCCCAAATGACCACAGGATAGCAGGGTTAGGAGCGGTGCCAGACAGAATTTCCAATGATGATCTGCCGCCAGTCCTGGAATTTAGGAGTCAATTGATGATTTAGGCTGCAACTTGGTAGGAAAAACACCAGAACTTAGGGTCCATCCCACTCTTGTTGAGCATGGTCCTCGCCATGTCCCCCAGGGTCTGGTTGACTTGATTGGCCTCACCTTTCTGTTCAGGGTGGTAAGATGGTATTGGCACCATCTGGATGCCCAGCAGTTCCACCTTCCTTTTCAGTGTCCCGGTGTATTCCCCCCGTTGTTGCTCTGGATGAACTTTGGGTATTTCCCTCATTTCACTTTCAGGTTCTCCAGCCACCCAAGGATCTTTCCAGGCACCTCCAAACGTGCCTTCAATATTGCAACCTAGGTATAGGTAGATGCATAATTGCAGAAGGTCAGGATAAACCAAGCCCCTAAAAGATCTGGCTCAAAAGGACCTGCCACATGGATAACAAACAGGTCCATAGGCTTCTCCCAAGCAATGCCAGATTCCACTCCAGGGGCCTTCCTGTTGAGGCTCTTGGAGATAGCGCAGTGTTTGCAGAAAAAGGATAGCCATGGGCCACTAATCTCCTCTGGGTAGTGTTCCTTCAGGAAGCTCCTCACCAATGCTTCAGAGGCATGCCCAAGGCGCACATGCCACTTATAGGGGTCAAAGAAAGTTCTAGAAGAGATATTCATTGCAATATATGGATTTTTAAATGTAGGTACTACCCAACAGAAATTCTTGAATGATTTTTTGTAGTTATTTCCCATAGGATCCACCAGAATAGCCTCTAGGCCCTTGTAAGTCAATCCCCACCCCTCTGCCAGCAGACTCCCCGTGGATAGGATGATGCCGCTGACCATTGGGCATATATATACCCCATCAATTGTCATCTTTCCTGTCCTTGTTGGTATGATGAGCCTGCCAATTTTTATAGCATCCACATGGTGTTTGTTAGCTGCTAGCAGGACACATCTTGGGTGTGGTAGCGCGGATGTAGCATGAAAATATCTTGAGGGGCCATCCACGTGTGCGCTGGCCCCAGATTTCAGTAAGATCTCCCCGCCATTGACTTCCGGCAAGTCTACAACTCTGATCTGGTTGTTGCAGTATTCATGACGAGTTGGTTGTTGTGGTGGTAGGTATTGCAACTGAGGGTTGGCTTGATCATCTGGTGGCTTTGGTATCTTTCCCATTTTTACATCTGTCCAGAACGTCCCTCAGTTGGTTTACCAGTGGAAGTCCTGCCCACAGTACCAGCATTTGCATCCGTGGGTATCTAGCAGCGTCTCCAACTTTTTCTTCCTGGTATAGTACCCGGATCAATCAACAGACAGGTTGGGTTTCCCGTATTTCCAATTGGGTACCTCTTGCTGCCCCAGACCTCTCCTCTGTAGGGGTACATAATGGCCTCTGACTGCTTGATTTGGTCTAGCTCCATCCGGTCTGCGCCAGCCTCCAGTTTTGGTCTCAACTTGCCAATGGCGCCCTGTAAGATGTTTGCCGCATCCAGGAATTGTGGCAGGTCTTTTGCATCAATCAATTTTTGGGAGATTGAGTACTCATGGATCTTACTGTTAATCCCAAGGGGGGGGGCTATAGCCACTAATTGAACCAGCAAGCCCACCAGTTTGTTTCTTGAGACCTCTAGTTTGTTTAGTTCTTCCATAATCATATGGAAAGTGGTTATCCACCTCATATCTGCCTTGGGTGATGACAGTAAGATAATCATTCTCTAAGCAACCACCAGTTTGTGCCGTCTATGTTATCTTTTGCATGTCTCAACTAGTTTATTGTAAATTGAGCGGTCCATTGAAAATTGTGAGGCTTTGATTATGGCCTAAAGCTCATTGTCAACAAAATTGCATAGGAGGTTGAAAACGGCCCTGTTTTCCATACTGGTGACCATATCAAAATTCTTTGGAACGTTGAGGAAGCTAGGATCCTGATTGAATGCCTGATGTAGCGTGCAATTTATGGCCCCCTCCCAAACATTAAAGTTTGACCCGTCAAAGGCCATGACCCCCCCCCCTTGGTGTTGATGTTCCAGTGGAACAACATGGGGTCCTTTACAAACTTGACAGCCAGTGCATTCTCTGTCTGTCCAATGAGGGGCATGTGAGGGGGGATTGCAGGGGTGGTAGGTTCCTTCTGACCAGCCTTTCTACCCATGGTGGTCTCCATTTGCTGGAACTGCTTGGTGAGTGTTGCCTGAAGCCACTCAAATCACAATTGAAACTTGCCCTTCAATACAAAACCCACCAAGGATGATGTCTGATTGCCCATTGTTTTGTCCTGTAATTCCTCTCCTTTGGTATAAGATTATTTTTGCTTATTGTTTTGGTTCCTTACCCACTCTTCTTTCCTTTTGTGGTATCTATTTTCCATGAGTTTTCCTGTCTAGTTGGTTCACCGGCTTTTAGCCTTTAAAGTTATCCAATCTGACCATCCACTGCGTCAGCTCCCTGCCTCTTGTTTGCGCCAAACCCAGATCCAAATCTTGGTAAATTACGTTCAATATCTCACTTACCTGACCATCCACCGCGTCAGCTCCTGGCCTCTTGTTTGGGCCAAACCCAGCTCCGAATCTTGGTAAGCAGAAAGGAGGATTCCAGGCTGGGTGGATGATTGGGTATTTAACTATGTACAAAGTTATGTGATATCTGACAAACGCGTGAAACTCTATGGATTATCCCTTGTGACATAATTGTGCCTTACTGTGCCTTTCAAAAGTTTCAAGGTAAGACATTAATTTTTCTATCCTGAAAATCAATGTGATGATTAATGTTTAAAGGGTTAGCAGGGCAAAAAGTTTAATTCAAAGGAATTCATTGGAATAGGCTACTGGGAGTGAGGAAATAACTGCTCCTTGGATTGTTTGATAGTTTCAAAAATCAATGTTCACTTTTCTTTGAAGAAATCAATCCATTTTCTTCAGTCACAGATCAATGTCTGTGAATCACTGCAAACCCCTAAGGTACTGTGCACAGAATTTTGGCTCTTGCAAAGAAACATGCTACCCCCAATTGATTCTTAAAATTTTGATTGGAGGCTGCAAAAAAATTGCCTGCCACAATTTGAAGGCAAAATGTTGCAAAATCCAAGAAATGAAAGTTTTTCCCCATAAAAAGCAAATGGCCAGGAAAAATTGACAAGGTTGCATCTAGATTTTCTGCATGGGTGGCTGGACCAGGACTTCTGGAATTTGCATATTTTTTTAAAAAAATTGAGCTTTTCATCAATACATCAAAATTCAATTTTTTGTTTCTGTTTTAATTGGGATTTTGATTTTCATTATAATTTATATATTTTTTATTGACCCCTTTTTTTATTCTTCTGTTCTTTTTATTTTTTTATTGTTGTTGATTGTTTTTGATTTTTTTCAATGCTTTTGATTTTGATTTTTTTTTGGATTCTGACCATTATTTTTTTACAACCCTTACAAATAAATACTCAGATATTATACTTTTCCCTGATTCTCTGAGCACAAATACATTTCCTTGAAAAAAAGGCATTTCAAGAATTTTTTTTTGTGAAATTTATAACATTTCAGCCTTGTATATTGGCATTCAAATCACCTATAAAAAATCTTTCAGAATTTCCAAATTATTTTGAGACCTTCAAAAATCTGTCCAAAAACAAAAGAAAAAAAAAGAGTCTCAATTCTTTGTGGAACTTTTCCTTTTACAACTCATTTAATTTCTTTTGGTGCTTCAAAGACTTGGAATGTTTGAAATTTGATTAATTCAAAATTGTTGCAATATTATTTTGGTATTTTTTTGATGTATCATAGGCTTTTTAAAATTGGATCCAGCTTAAAAGGAATTTGAGAATCACATCCTTTTCAATATTTTTTAACATCAGGAATCAAATCTTCTTTTGTGTAAAGTATTTAGAATTAAATGAAAAGATTAAAAAAAGAAAGATTCTTTATTTTAATTTTACCCCATGCAATATTTTTCACCATGAAAATAAGTGCAATTAAAAGGGTGGTTTAAATTTTGAAATAATTTTCTTGTTAAATTTTACAAAAAAATAGTAGGGAAATATTAAATTCACAACTCTGTGGTTGAAAACAGGCGCAAAATGCCACTTGAAACACATCTGCGTTGCAAATGGCCATTTGAAACCCATTTGAGTTGCAAACGGTTGTTTGAAAACTTTTTTATTTTATATATGGGCCCTTTATATATATATATATATATATATATATATTAATTTTTTTGATTTTTTTTATACTTTTTTTATATGTTATTACTTTGTTTGATTTTAATAAAAAAATAAAAAATAATTCAAAATTAAATTAATCAATTGAACTAAAAATATAAATATAAATAAATATAGATAAATAAATAAATGAATAATAAGTTGATTAATTCAATTAAACATGTGTAATGTTAAATTCAAAACTCTTTGAGTTGTGTACACAACTCAAATGGACCATGGGGAGTTGTGTAAATAACTCAAATGGGCTGTGTGGCATGCTACATGACTCAAATGAGCCATGTGGCACGCTACACAACTCAAATGGGCCGTGTGGCATGCTACACGGCTCAAATGGGTTGTGTAAGGTTTTACAGAACTCATATCTAGTTGTGTTTCATGCAATACAAATAAAAGGATTGAAGGCTTAAAAAAACTGAAATAAACTAAATAAAAAAAACAGAAATCAACCAAAAAATCAAAAATGTTGATTTTTTGGTTTAAAAAACAAAAATATAAAATATAAACTGTAAATTATGAAATAAAATAAAAATAACTAAATTCTTGAACAACCCTGGGCGGTTGTGTACCCCTGTAAACAGGTCTAAATGGTTGTTTACAGGGGTAAAAAAATCAAAAATACCCAATATGGGGGGTATATGCCCCCCAGGGTTTGCACATGTTTGGAACCACCCTTTGGAGTAGTGTATGGGACTGAAGGGGCCCTAAACAACTCCCACAGGTTGTGTGGCGCCCTAGAAAACTCCCACAGGTTTTGTGGGGCCCTAAAAAGCTCCCAAAGGCTGTGTGGGGCCCTACAAAACTCCCACAGGTTGTGTGGGGCCCTACAAATTTCTGCCAGGTTGTGTGGGGCCCTACATGGCACCTGCACAACTGGAGTTGTAAATTTATCATCACCCATTAAAAATATAAATATAAAAAAATATAAACAAATAGAATAAATAAAAATGAAATAAATAAATAAATAAAGAAATAAAAAATGAATTAATCAATTAATTTAAAAATAAAAATATTTTTTTTTGCAGTTCACAACCCAAAATGGGTTGCGTGGCACAGTTTGCAACCCAAAACAAGTTGCAAACTGCCATTCAAAAACCATAATGGGTTGAAAAATGCCATTCACAACCAAAAAAGTCTTGCAAACTGGCATTCACAACCCACCTGAGTTGCAAATGGCCATTTGAAACTCAAATGGGTAACAAATGGCCATTTGAAACTCAAATGGGCCACAAATGGCCATTTGGGACCCAAAATGGGTTGCAAATTGCGCCATGCAACGGCTTTTAGGTAGTGAATGGGGGTTGAAAGGTTGAAAATTTAACATTTCCAAAAATAGAAAATGTTTAAGTAAAATATAACTTTTGTTTCAGTGAAAATCCCCCTAGGGTTCTATCATTCAAATAGATGATTGGCTTGGAAACCTTTTATATATTTTTTTCAGTTTTTTTTTCTTGAAAATATCAAAAAAAAAAAAATTAAAAGAATGTGCAAGCAGCCCAAGTATCTAAATAGTTTTTTGAAAGTGACCAGGGGGTCTCAAAAAATAATTTGCATTCTTTGATACTTGTTTTTTTCTCAATTTATGTTAAACTTATTTTGCTTTGATTTTGGCTGTAGTTCTTAAAATTTATTTCAGTCCTATTTTTTTTCTTTCAATGGTCATTTTTCAACAAACATTAATTTTTTTTCTGATGTTTAACATTTATTTTGGTAAGAGTGAAAAATATTCTAGAATTTTGATGTTTCTCTATAAAAATTACCTCATCTTCACTAATAAATGTGTTTGTGAAGCATCATAAAACAATAAATTTGAGGATACTCACCACACTGGTGTGAAATCCTATATAGCAGGACAGAACCAAGAATTTCAGCTTGCAGAACCCAATGTGGTCCAGTGGCATTATCAAAGAATAAGGGTCATGACAAAAATAATGCTGTCAATTTTTTTTATTTTTGTTTTATTTTTTAATTTTTGACTCTTTTCATTTTTTCATTTTATTTTTTTGAATTTTTGGATTTTGGTGGAAAACTTAAAAAAATCCTGTTATAGCTTTGATTTTGCTCCTCAAAAAAAAGCTCATCCTCCCTAAAAACCATGTTTGTGAAAAAACATAAAAAATTCTATATTTAGTACTCAGTGCACTGGTGTGAAATCCCATATAGTGGGGCAGGACCAATAATTTCCACGTGCAGAACCCAAATGTGTTTCAGAGTTTTTTTTTTGAATTTTGTTTTCAATTTTTTTTTGTGGTGGTTTTTTTGTGATTTGTTGTTTTTTTTGTTATTTTTTTTAAAAAATTTTTTAGATTTTTTTAGATTTTTTTTTATATTTTTACTTTTTTTCTTTCTTTTTTCTTTTTTTTATTTTTGATGTTTTTGGATATTTTTTATTTTTATTTGTTTATTTTTTCAAATCATCTTATTTCCAGAAAAAAATAAAGAACTGAGGAAAATATGTACATAAAACTGACAGTTGGTTTTTGCAAGGATGACCCCTGTCTGGCTCCCCCCAGCCTTTAGGAGGAAATGTGGGGAAAGCCTGGGGGGAGGTGGACAAGTTTTCCTAAGTCTTCCACTGTGTTGATGGAGAGAAAAACAATAGAATAGAATAGAATTAAAATTAAGAAAACAACATATTAAAAAAAAAACCAAAAAACTCAAAAAAATCTCAATGCCATCTGGCAGCATAAATGACTTGGGGTGATGCAACCATCATGCCAGACCAAAAAAAAAACAATTTACATTAAAAAAAACAAAATTTAAATAAAAACAAAAATCAATAAAATAAAAAAAATGAAACAAAAAAAGAGACCAAATTTGGGTTCTGGCAGCTGAAATTCTTGGTCCTGCTCTTCTACTCCTATCACTTTCAAGAAAAGTGTCCTGTTTGTTTGTCAGCCTACCAGATGCCAAGGACCCAGCTCCTTCTAGCTTTTAGAGGTGATGAAAAATTTAGAGTAAAAATGTTGAAAAAATGCCAGAGATATAATTTGGCTAAAAGGGTTAAATTTATTTATATATTTATAAAAATAAACTTAAAATGAGGGTCCAAGACCTAAATGGGGTTTTTGAACCCTTTGGACCACAGTTATATGTCTTTTAAGGACAATATAGGTACAATTAAGGTGCCTGTGGGTTTTCCAAGGACTCCTTTCATGAAGGGTGTGTGTAATTTCCTTGGGGTTTGGGTTAGGCAGAACCTACAAAAAGAGTATAAGTCAGCAGGATCACTTACTAGGTCTAGATCTGATTGAATGATGGACCAATATGCAGGGATTAAGGGTGCTGGAAGCTGGTGCTGAGGCAGGATAAATGGTTGGATATTGATTTTGTCCAAAAAGTAAGGATTCAAGAGTTTTGTCTATGCTTTTATCAGAAAGTCTTCCAAGATCACACACTTATTGATTATAAGGGTTTGATGGCTTGAGGAAGAAAAGATCTGAAGCAATAATGACTATATGACTGGATGAAATGAGTTAGAAATGGCTGGGGGAAGAGCCTTTGTTTATATTGCTTGGGTCCCCTCATAATACAGTCTTTTTACCATCCAAAGGAGGTTCACCCAGGCTAGTGCTGAGGCCAAGGAGCAATCAGTGTGTTTTTGTAGACCTTCTCTGATCACTACAAAGGTACAGGAAGCCCTATGTCATAATGCTTGGGGCTTGATACATGTTTCTGTACCCTCAATGACCTCATTGTATCTACCAAAGAAGTAGTATTTCAATTAATATTTTTAAATAGAATTCATGGCTTCCTGAAGCAAAGGATTTGTACACATGCTCTGGGGACCCCATTCTGTAAGACTATTTTGAGTATGAGGCTTGTTTATCCATGTTGGGGTGTTTTACAGTCACTTTGGGGGGGTGTTGTATGGGTGTTTGTTACCTTGTGAGACACCTAGCAAAAAGGGCCTCTTTTTATCCTTAGTAAACACTCTCAGGGTGTTACAGTAACTAAAATGTACCCTTTTGGGTCCAAACCTACCATACAGGCCCTTTTACAGGGGCCCTGACAACCTTCAATATAGTTTTGAAAAAAGGTGCAGGGCCCATTTTTTCCGTATGTTTTGTTGGTTTATCTGTTCTCATACTTTTCCCCACCACATGGTGGCACTCTTTGGGCCCCATGTGGTGTGGACCAGGGCTGTAGGGTTTATAGGTGGTACCCTACAGACCATTTCCATTTGGGGAGAGGGGGACTGTCCAGTGAGCCAGCTGGTTGCCTTGCGCAATGGTCTGGCGGGTTGCTAAGGGCCCGGGCAAGGTATTTGGTCAACTACCTGCAGTGCTGGGAGCAGGTACCGACTGCCGCGCACAGTAGTCACTTGACTACCCGTGGGCGTTGGCAGTGACTGCCAAGCATGGTACTCTCTGACTAGCAACTACTCCAGGCTTGCGCAAGGTAGTTGCTGTGTTGAACCATTTGGGACACCATGGGAAAAGAATTCAAAAACTAAAAAAAAAATTCCTATCCTTGCGCGTCGTCATCCTCATTCTTATCCTTGCACGTCCCTCATCCTTGCGCGTTGCTCATCCTCATCCTCATCCTTGCGCGTTGCTTATCCTCATCCTTATCCTTGCGCGTCAATCATTGTCATTGTCATCCTTGCGCATTGATCATCGTCATTGTCATCCTTGCTCATCCTCATCCTCATCCTTATCCTTGCGCGTTGTGGTGCCCCATCCTGGACACCCTGGCCGCCTTAAGACCTCAATTCATAAACTGTTGCGCAAACGTACCGCCCGGCTGAACAACTTATCCTCAGGCTCATCCAACTATTATTTACCCGCGCGCTTGCGCGCCGCGCCGCGCCGCGCCGCGCTGCGCTTCCATTATCCGCGTCGCGCGCCGCGCCGCGCTCCTTTCATCCGCGCGCGTCGCACGTCCTTTATCCATGTTGCTTCTCATCTCCGCCGTTGTTATAGAACGTCCTCATCTTTGTTTGTTGCGTGTCTTCATCTTTGTCGTTACGCCTCCCAATCTCCTCATTGCTACCGTCGCGCGACGCTCATTCATGATCTACTGAATCCATCCCAACCGCACCCGCAAGCATTTGGCAGATCCTTGACCAACGCAAGCGACCACATGGTTGCCTTCCCGTTTCCGCTCTATTTGTAGAATCCGTTGTATATAGTCTAACAGGGCCTCCTGCCCATATAAGGAGGGGCTCTCCCCTGCCTTTTGGCCGAGGATCCAACCATTCCATCATCCTAGATCTCAGATCTCAGATCTCAGCATCTCAGCATCCTATCATCCCATCATCATAAGCAATTTATCCGTGGGCATCCTTCCCCACTTATCTGAGCAAATTATCCGGGTATATCTATGATTGCCCCTTGATCCTTTGAGCCTCCATACTCAATCTTAGTCCTTTGTGACCTTGATCCTTATCACCAACCAATAGCCTTGCTGGTTGAAGAAGAATTCCTGTCTGCCTGAATTCTTGAGTGTGTTATACCACTCTGATCCCTTTTTCCGACCATACTGGTCTTGATCTCTCCTTGATCATCTTTCTGGAGCCAATCACGTTTGATTGAAGAGGTTTTATTAAGCTTAAAACCTGGAGTGTTATACCTCCCTTCTTCTTTGAGGTTGAATCTCGCCACGCTATTCTTGAGTTCCTTGAGAAGTGTTGGGATATTCTTGCTCAAATTTGTTATTGATTTGCTTCTAGAGCTTCTTAAACAAATTGCTTTTGTTTTGTTCAGCCTCCCACAGTTATCTGGTACCCTTCAAGCGCTTGATTGTGGAGAGTTGGGCAGGTTCATTGAGAACCTGGAGGTTGGTTGGGATTGAGTTGATCTTTCCTAATCAGCTGCTGACAACCAGAGTTATTAGCTTGTGGGCGTTGTTACTTACAACTGCCTTGTTCTATTGAACTCTCAACAAACCTTGACTTATTTGTTCAAGTCTTTCCCTGCACCATCTTGTCTCAGATAGTGTTGTTTCCATCGCTACCGACAACTCTTATCCTCTTCTCTTAGTTTGATTTCTCATCCATAAGGTTCTGGACCTTGATTCCGGTTACATTAAAATATTATTGTAACTCCTAGGAGGGCAGCCTAAACAGCACCTTTCCCCTCCACAGAACTGCCACGGCTTAGCACCGTTTGGAGTCTTACAGCGTCACTTATCCTTGCGCCTCCCCATCCTCATCCTTATCCTTGCGCATCTCTCATTCTCATCCTCATCCTCACGCGTCGCTCATCCTCATCCTCATCCTTGCACTTCAATAATTGTCATTTTCATCCTTGCTCATCCTCATCCTTGCTCATCCTTATCCTCATTGTCATCCTAGCTCATCCTCATCCATCATTGTCATTGTTGCGCGTCAACCATTGTCATCATCATTGTTGCGCGTTGCTCATCCATGCCTTACCAAAACCATCCCGACTGCACCTCCAAGCGCTTGTCCAATCCCCGGATCCATCAATCTGCCGCAACACTCAATCTATCAGTCACCAATGTCAAGCCCATCAGTATTTACCCAATCGCCTTGAGCCAATCTCCTATCCGCCCATCCATTCTCTCACAAACTTCATCCGTCACCCTTCCTGGGACTCTCTCACCCCCCTTCCATCTCCAGGTGGGGGTGGAGAGTGTCATCTACTGCCTGCGGGCACCTGCGGGCGGTCTGATCTGTTTTTTCTTTTCCCACCCGTTCCACCTTTGGGTGAGGGGTGGGTGATTCCCGTATTGTTGCCCGCGCCCATCCGCAGATGGACACAAGAGATGGTGAAGGGACGCCCATCCACAGACGGATGCAAGAGATGACCTGATTTTCTTTGTTTTTCCGCTCTATTTGTAGAATCCGTTGTACATAGTCTAACAGGGCCTCCTGCACATATAAGGAGGGGCTCTCCCCTGCCTTTTGGAACAGATCAGCACATCCTATCATCATCAGATATCTATGATTGCCCCTTGATCCTTGAGCCTCCATACTCAAAACCCTTGATCCTTGATCCTTATCACCAACCAATAGCTTTTCTGGTTGAAGAAGAATTTGACTAATTGAATTCTTGAGTGTGTTAAACCACTCCTGATCCCTTTGTCCAACCATACTGGTCCTGATCATCCTTTGATTATCTTTCTGGAGCCAGTCATGTTTGACTGAAGAGTTTTTATTAAGCTTAAAACCTGGAGTGTTAAACCTCCCTTCATCTCTTTGAATTTGAATTCTGCCACGCTACTCTTGAGTCCCTTGAGAAGTGTTGGGTTATTCTTGTTTGAATAAGTTATTGTTTTTGCTTCTAAAGCTTCTTCAAACAATTAGCTTTGTCTTGTGCAGCCACCCACAGTTATCTGGTACCCTTCAAGCGCTTGATTGCGGAGAGTTGGGCAGGTTCATTGAGAACCTGGAGGTTATTTGGGATTAATTTGATCTTTCCTAAGCTCCTGATGATTACAAGAGCTATTAGCTTGTGGGTGATGTCACTAACCATTGCCTTGTCTTGTTTAACTCTGAACAATTCTTGACTCCTTCTATTCAAGTTTTCCCCAACATCATCTTGCCTCAGATAGTGTTGGCTCCCAGCTACCAACTACTATAATGTTTATTCTCTTACATTTGGTTTGCTGTTTACCAGGTTCTGGACTTTTATCTTGGTTACATTTAAATATTTTTGTAATACTCAGGAGGGCAGACTAAAAAAGCACCTATCCCCTCCGCAGAACTGCCAACGCCCTGCGCTGTTTAGAGTCTTACATTTGGTCCCCCCAGCCAGGATCAAACCAGCAACCTTGGGATTTATAGTCCCAACGTTTCTGGTGATGGTGCACAATTGGGAGGACTTACTTCTGGAACAAGTTGCCTCCACGGATTGGATCTAGATGATAACAGAAATACAGAAAAAAGAAATAAGAAAGAGAAAAGAGAAAAGATTGGATTTCAAAGTTGATTCCACAAATTTGGGACTGTAAATCCAAAGGTTGCTGGTTTGATCCCGGCTTGGGGGACCAAATGTAAGACTCCAGACGGTGCTAGGCCGTGGCAGTTCTGTGGAGGGGAAAGGTGCTGCTTAGGCTGCCCTCCTGAGTGTTACAAAAATATTTAAATGTAACCAAGATCAAAGTCCAGAACCTGGTAAACGGGGAACCAAATGTAAGAGGATAAAGATTATAGTAGTTGGTAGCTGGGAGACAACACTATCTGAGGCAAGACAATGTTGGGGAAAACTTGAATAGAAGGAGTCAAGAATTTTTCAGAGTTCAACAAGACAAGGCAATTGTCAGTGACAACACCCAAAAGCTAATAGTTCTGGTTTTTGTAGGAGCTTAGGAAAGATCAGCTGAATCCCAAACAACCTCCAGGTTCTTAATGAACCTGCCCAACTCTCCGCAATCAAGCGCTTGAAGGGTACCAGATAACTGTGGGTGGCTGCACAAGACAAAGCTAATTGTTTGAAGAAGCTTTAGAAGCAAAAACAATAACTTATTCAAACAAGAATAACCCAACACTTCTCAAGGGACTCAAGAGTAGCGTGGCAGAATTCAAATTCAAAGAGATGAAGGGAGGTTTAACACTCCAGGTTTTAAGCTTAATAAAAACTCTTCAGTCAAACATGACTGGCTCCAGAAAGATAATCAAAGGATGATCAGGACCAGTATGGTTGGACAAAGGGATCAGGAGTGGTTTAACACACTCAAGAATTCAATTAGTCAAATTCTTCTTCAACCAGAAAAGCTATTGGTTGGTGATAAGGATCAAGGATCAAGGGTTTTGAGTATGGAGGCTCAAGGATCAAGGGGCAATCATAGATATCTGATGATGATAGGATGTGCTGATCTCCCTTCAAAAGGCAGGGGAGATCCCCTCCATATGGGCAGGAGGCCCTTTTAGACTATGTACAACGGATTCTAAAAATAGAGCGGAAAAAAGAAAGAAAATCAGGTGATCAGAAGAATTTGATCACGCAGGCTGGTGGAAATCCAGCCTTCCTGACCAGGGTGGGATCCTTCTCATCCCTTTGCCATCCTTTGCGTCCACGCATCCGTCCGTCAAGGGGCGCGCGCGGCAATACCGGAATCACCCCACCCTTGGCCAAAGGCGGGAAGGGGTGGGAAAGGACAATGAACCAGACCGCTGTGGATGTCCGCGGGCAGTAGTCAACACTCTCTGCCCCCCGGACAATGGCAGAAGAGGGTGGGAAAGTCCCAGGAAGGGTGACGGATGAAGTTTGTGAGAGCGCAGATGGGCAGATAGGAGATTGGCTTGAGGCAATTGAGTAAATCCTGATGGGCTTGAGATTGGCAACTGACAGACTGAGTGAGGTGGGAGATTCATGGATCCAAGGATTGGACAAGCGCTTGGAGGTGCGGTTGGAATGGGTTTGGTCAGGCATGGATGAGCAACGCGCAACAATGACGGATGAGCAACGCGCGACAATGACAATGAGCAACGATGACGATGATGGATGAGCGACGTGCAACAATGATGGATGAGCAACACCCAATGATGACAATGAGCAACAATGACGATGATGGATGAGCAACGTGCAACAATGAAGGATGAGAAAGCGCAACAACAAGGATGAGGAAGCTTGAGGATGAGGATGAGGACAAGGATGAGGACGCGCGAGGATAGGAATTTTTTTTTTTTTATATTTTTATATATATATATTTTTTTTTTAGTTTTTGAATTCTTTTCTCACGGTGTCCCAAATGTTTCATCAGATTGCTTGACTGCTAGAAGAGCTGGCACAGGCCACACCTTCTTTGCGCGCTTGAGGAGGGTATGGGGCTGGCTGGGGCATGCCATAGCTTCTTTTTGCAGTTGCAGAGGGTAGGTGGCTGCACGCGGCGCTATGGAAAAGAGCATACTGTAGCTTCTTTTTGCAGTTGCAGAGTTTATGCGGCAGGCTGGCCCTTGCCGTAGCTTCTTTGGGCATTTGTGGAGGGTATCAGCTATGTACGGGGCCATGGAAAAAAGCATGCCATATCTTCTTTGCGCGGTTGCAGAGGGTACACAGGTGAAGCATGGTTCTACCCGAAGGAGTAACTTTTTGGGGGTGGTGCTTGTTGGTGACCCTACCTAAATTGGCACCACAAATACATTTCTTCAATAATATTTTTATATTTATTACAGGTTAAGTTTTATTTCTTAATTCTTATTTTTAATTGATTATTTCTGTATTTTATTCTTGGGGGCTTTAGTCAGTTGGTTCTGAATAGTAGCCAGCTGACATTCTCCCCTTTCAAGATTGGTGTACCCAAAAGAAATTCTGGAAGGGGCAATGGGTAAAAAAAGTTTCTTGGTTGGAGATTTTAATCTTTCATTTTTGCAGCTCTGAAATTCCTCAGAAGGATGGGACCATCTGGTATGTTAATTTCTGGTAGCAACTCATCCTTGTCTGCTGATTACCCTCTGTATCTGACAAGGTAAAGCCTGAAATCCTTTCCATTGACTCTTTCCTTCTTTTCTTATAGGATTTTTCTTATTTTTCTCTTGTTCCATTCCTGTGGGATTTCTAAGGGAATATTTTGCGCAGGTGGGTCTTCAGCTCCCCTAGCGTTATAGTGCTCAATCAGACTAACTGGAAAAACTGGGTGTTTCTTGGACAATTCCTCACTGGGGATAACTTCAACCACATTCTTTCCATGGAGCATTTTTATGCAGAAAGGGCCTAAAAAGGCTGGTTTCAGTTTCTTATTACCTGCTAGATTTTTGAATTTCACCGTGAACAGTAAGACCTTGTCCCCTAATTTAAAGTCAGGTTCCTTTTGGCTTTTGTCCCACCTATTCTTATTATAATCAACAGATCTCCCAACACATTCTTGGGCATGATGATTAGCTTTTTTCAACATTTTCTTGAAGTCCAGGGCTGTTGGTTGGACATTGACAAGGTTTTGGTTGACACTTTCTTTAGGCATTCTAGGTACCCACCATCTTTCTAGAATATAAGGAACTTCTTGAGTAGTTGAGTACATACTACTGTTGTAAGCTATTTATAGAGCTGGCAGGAGGTTTACCCAGTCATGCTTGTACCCAGTATGGTTTTTAAAATCTAAACCAAAAGAGCAAAAGCTTCTTAGCATGTCTTCCAAAGTTTTGATCATGCTTTCAGCTAGCCAATCAGTTTGGGGATGATAAGCTCTGGAGAAAGCTAATTTTGCTCCCAAAATATCATGAAGGTTCTTCCATAATTCAAAAGTAGAATTTGGGTCTCTGTTGCTGATTATAATTTTTGGGATGCCTATGTCAGCCATGACTCTGTTCCAGAACAGCAGAGCTACTTCCATAGCCGTGTCACCTTTGTGATAAGGTATAAATTTATCTCTCTTGGAGAATCTGTCTACAATTAATAGCACAAAGTTATAGGATTATGTTCCCCCGGGCGGTTAACCAGTGAAAAAGTCCATGTTTATTATTTCCCATCTATTGGTGGGTTCTGATATCTTTTGGAGAAGACCAAATCTCTTTCCTGTTTTTCTGTTAGTTCTCTGACAGTTGTCACAGGACTTGACGTAGTCAGTGGTATTCTCTCTCCAGTCAATCCACCAGGCTGTCTGCTTGACCTTGTCAATAGTTCTATCTAATGAGAAGTGACCTGAGGTTCAGTTATCGTGGCATTCATGCAGTATAGTTTCAATGTGAGTTTCTGAGTTGAGGACTATCAAACTTGAGGGTTTATGATGGAAGTATAACAAACCATCTAAGCTTGAATCTTTCTTCTTTATAAGGAATGGAGAGTTCCTTTTTTAGAATCTCTATTTACTCATTAGAGGGATTCTTGCTTTTCATGATCTCTAGTAACTTAAGATTCTCTGGGTCACAGCTCTCTTGGATGGAATCAAAGAAAGCTAGGTCTAGATCACAAACATGGATTCCTAAGATTGGGAAGATGTTATTCTCATCTGGGTCATATGCAGGGTTACTAGGGTCATTAGGGAGAGCCCATCTACTGAGTCCGTCTGCGTTCTGGTGTTTGGTTCCAGGTTTGTGCATGATTGTAATCTGTCTTCTATAATGCTGGATAGCTGTTTGCCATCTAAGCATGTGGTTGTTAGGGGTTTTCATGTTCATAAGCATCCTTACCACCATGCAGTTGGTTATTAATTCAAAGATACTTCCTTCTAGGTAATAGTGAGGTTTCTCTAAGGACCAGACCAACGCTAGGCATTCCATCTGGCTTGCTCCATACTTTTTCTCCTTATCTTTAATCTGTCTAGATATGAATAGGAGAGGTGTTTCCACAGGGACATCATTCTATACTTAGGATTGGTGAAGAGAAGCTCTTAGTCCATCAAGACAGGCATCAATATATAATCTGAAAGGCTTAGAGTAGTCAGGTTGAGTTAGGACAGGGGTGGTAGTCATGGCTTTCTTCAAAGTTTCATAGCTCTGTACTCTCTCATGAGTCATTTCAAATATAGAAGTCTTGTTAAATATCTCATATGGTATTGCAAGCTTGTCTGGGCAAACTCCCGAGTCCCGCTTGGAACAGTGCCCAGTGGGCTTGATTTTTGCATCAGGTTGCGCTTCCAATCTTGACATACAGCCAAGGTCTGCTTGGCCGGGGCCAAGCTGTTGGCACCCCACTCACTTGCTCCATTCGCCTTGCTCCTCTCTCCCACAATAGAAAAAGGCTGGGAAGGATCAGGTTAGGCAAGTTTTAGATCATAGGCTCAAAGAGGTTTGGGAGAGAGAAAGAGTTAACAACTTTTTGAAGAGCTTCATCATAGAGCTTGACATTTTGAATAAGGAGTTTCTTCCTATGAGGGGTTTCCTTGAGCTGGTTCAACATTCAATGTAGAGGATCCAAGACTTGAGATTCTAATCAATACCTAAATTCCTTATCAATTGATTGAAGCTGATTCTTTGCATTATCATAAGAGACTTCTTTCAAGGGTCTAAAACAGGCTGGGGCGGTTTTGTTCAATTGAGCTTGAGAAAGTCAAGGCAAAGTGGAGAGGGAAGGAAGGGATGAGAATCAATTCTGAGTGTAGTGTGTGGGTGTGTGTGTATGGCTTATAACTTGGAAGGCACTCTTGAGATGATTGTCACATTAGAAAAAAAAGCCCCTGATCATCAATTTGGCGGGCGTGGACAATTGGCTTGGGTGTTGGCCAAGTAAAAATTTGTCCCAACCCACCCAAACTTGAGTCTATGTCCCAAGTTGTGCTTGGCTATGTGCCAAGTGGGCTTTAGGGGGTGCCATTGGGGCTTTAGGGGGTGCCCAACGCACTTTAGCAAAAAAATGTCTAATTTGGGTGGGTGCCCAAAAAAGCTTGATTTACCATACAAAATTTTAGCTATGGTAGCAAAGTTGGGTATGAACTGCCAATAATAACTTAAGAAACAGACAAATGAGAGTAATTAGTTCTTATTTTGAGAAAATTGTCTATTGATTATGGCAGCAACCTTATGCTGATCTACTGCTAAAGATAGTCCTGAGACCACATGTCCCAAGGCTTATAGTTCAGCATAACCAAAGTCACATTTCTTCATAGATATCATTAGTCCAACATCTGCTATGGTTTTCAGCACAAGACCTATCACCTCTAGGTGAGTTTTCCAATCATCAGAATAAATTATAATTTCATCAATGTAAACCATCATCAAACCTTGCTGGATAAAATTTCCAAAGACTATGTAAATCATCCTCTGAAAATGAGATAGAGTGTTCTTTATCTCAAAAGGCATTCTTAGGTAATCATAGATAACTAAGTGACAGATAACCCTCATATATTCCCTGCTTTTAGCTTCAATGGGTATCTGATGGAAGCCTTTCAACATATCCATTGCGGTTATGTACTTTGCTTTGGAAAGATTATGGAGAGAGTGGTCTATCCTAGGGATGGGATAGTAATCTGCTTTAGTAAGTTGTTATAAATTTGGAAATCTCCAACCATCCTGGACTTGTTGTTATGCCAGGCTATGATGACAGGAGTGGTGATTTCTACTTGCTCATTATGCCCTAATTTCCTAAGGACTCCCAACTCCATGAGCTCAATTATGTGTTCCTCTAGTGCTGCTTTGGATTTAGGGCTTGCTGGGTAAGCGGGTCTCCTCCAAATGGGGGGGGAAAGGAGGTTCTATGGTCAGAGTTAATACTAAGTCATGTACCTTGATATTACCTATTGGATGATCTTTGGTCCAAAAAGCACCCATGTTTTCAAAACATAGGTTTACCTTGATATTACCTATGTGATGATCTTTGGTGCAAAAAGCACCCATGTTTTCAAAAGATAAGTTGACTAGGTTGTCTTGTTGATCAGGCATAAGTTGATCATTAAGAGAGGCTTTCAAAAAATATTCCTTTTTGATGGACTCTAAAGGTTTGTTCTCCATGGAGGTTGATATGTGACAGATCTGGAATTTCTTCTTCCATTCTCCTACAATGGTGAAGTATCTGCCTTTGCTCTGGATGACATCTATCCCATACAAGCAGAAGGCATCATTAACTAGTATCAAGTAGTCACATAGGCTATTTTTCAAGACTACAGATTCAAGTTGAAGCCTTATGGATCCTTTACTGTGAGGAAAACACTAGGCATAGTTACAACCCCTAAGGTGTCCATGACTGAGTTTCAACTGCTAAAGCTGGCTTTGAGCACAGGGAGTAAGTGTTCCTTCCACTTGGGGTAGTGAAAATCAAGGAAATTAATACTAGTGCATGAGAAGAAGGCTCAACTGTCAAGCAAAACTCTGACTGGTTTCCTTTCAAACAGTCCTATGGCAAAGCAGTTTTTAGCCAAAGTATAGCTTGTGCCAGTGACTGGTTTCACCGCCAAGTTTTTGGCATCAGAGATGTGATCTAAGTTTATGGATTTGTCCCACTTCTGAGGTAGTTGGGACTCTCCTTTGACATGTTTAATCTTCATGTTAGAACCTATATCACCTGAGATGACATTTAACGGACATGAGTCTGGTTCTTCCTCATGTTTTTGGGTGACCAGGTCTAAGCCATTGCATTCCTCTTCACTATTGGATTCAGTGTTGATATTATTTATTTTTCTCCCAGGATGAGCAAAGTCAGGTTGTCTGTGCCCCTTCTTCCCACAGATCCAACATTCAAGAGAGGGATTGGCTTTGACAACAGCATTCCTTTGGGGAGCAGCTAACACCAATTCTTGACCAACCTCTTTTGTCTTTATATGTTGGGTCTGGAGCTCTCTAGGTCTGTCTCTGGGCTTTTTATTTAGTTCCATCATGTCAATTTTTTCTTCCATGACTCCTATGAGAGTGGGAAGGTCAGCATCAATGGGTATTCTGCACAGGACATTGTCTTCTAGGTTTCCTTTGCATTTTCCTAGCAATATCTCATTAATCTCCTCTACAGAAGCCTGTGGGTAGCCACAGTCAATCCTCTTCTTCTGGTTCAAGCACCATTGTTGAGGGTGATCTCTAACCGGATCAAAGAAATCTTGCTCAAAGGCTTTGAGCATTTTCTTCTTCCAAACTCAAGTACCAAATTTTTCTGTGATGAGTTCTTTCCATTTGTCCCATGGGAAATCTCCTAATTGTTCTCTTTTGGAGATAAACCAATCCAATGTAAACCCTTCAAAGAGTCTGGGTAATCTTACTAGGGCTGTAAGCCTGAAGAAAGAAGATGATGATTGATGTATTTCATAAGACTCATATGATCATATTCTCCTTCACCATAAAACTGAGGCCAATCTGTGATAGGAGGCAGAAGCTTAATAGCTTGTTCCATTTCAGGATAATGGTTCCTGTGCATGGGGGCAAGATTAAACCTAGGATTAGGGAACCTGGGAGGAGGCATATGATGCTCAGAAAAATTAACAGCCACAGATTGCAAAATATAGGATAGTTTTACATCTCTGATATCATTCTTAATAATGTTGAGCTGCATATCCATTCAAGTTTTGAGCTCATTTATAGAGTTCTCCAACTGGTTTGTATGCTCTCTTACCATTTCTTCAAGGGAGTCATTACTAGATGAAGGTTGATTTTGAATTACATCTTCTCTCAATTCTGAAAAGGAGTTCTCATAATTAATCCTGTTCTTGGTTGTTTCTTCCAGGATAAGAGTATTTATCTCTTGGAGATCAGAGGACACTCAATTTTTATAAGGGCAGTAGTTACTACCATGTTTAACTCAAGGAGGCACTCCGGGCTACCCAATTTTTCCTCCAGTTGGTGGATCTTTTGGAGGCACAAACAGATATTATTATCTAAAGCACTCAAGTTATTCCTGAGACTATTTGCAAAAGAACTATCTAAAACTAGCTCTTGTAGGCCCCCTTTAATGCTTGAGCTAGAGATCTCACTTCTGCCCATTTCTTTGGATCATTGAAATCCTCCTTTGGTCTCTTCTGGTAAGAGGATCTTACCTTTCCCTTTTTGTTTGGACAAGGCTGGATTTTATTGAGGTGGTTCCAAGGATTCCACCCCTTCACATAATCCTCTATTTCCTGCTTGTTTATGAACTTTTGCAAAGCTTTTTGGGAAATCTGGGCTGGTCTGCAATAGAAGACCTGGATCTTCACATTGAGCTCTTACTCCGCTTGCATTACCTTTTGCCACAAGCACATGTGTTCCTTGATTAGCATTTTCCAGGAATCCTCTTGCTGTCCTTGAGAAGGAGCTTGGGAAGAGGAGCTGGGAAGAGGAGCTGGGGATGAGATCCTCTGGATTGGCTGGATACCCAAGTCTTTCATTCTTTATAGGGTCACGGATGGATTATTCCACTGGGCTCTGGACTGGGTGAGAGAGGTGAAGCATCCATCTGGTCCTGTGATTCTTGACATTTTTATTGAAAGTAATCAGTAAATTATATAAATGCTTAAAATAAGTGAGATAATATGGCTTACTCTCTGAGTTTGGAGTGTCCACAGATTCTTGTCTGGTTAGTGACCTAGGTTGGATTGGAGCTTCTATGACAGGGTAGTTGCGTACTATCACTGGAGTAGTAACTGGTGGTGCTGATACTTCAGCAGTGGTAGCAGTTGGAGTTGATGATGCATTGGGCATTCCAGACACTAGAAAGTACCTGGTATAAAATTTATAAGTTAGTTTATAATAAAACATTTTTGAAGAATTTTTTGGAAAAAATCTCACTTTTTAATAACTTAAAATCTGACGTGAGCAGGGGGTTAAGGCTTACCCCAATATTTATGATACTTCCAGATGAGGTTGAGACAAAAAATTTCTTCAAATTATTTTTCCTCTCTGAGTTTTGAGTGGAGAGCAATCAATTTCTTCTGTTCTAAAGGAGATAAAAGTTCCCAATCAGTTGGTTTGTAATTTTTGACATACTCTTCTTTTTGAAGTTTTAGGAGTTTAAGATAGTATTTAAGAAGTTCTGTGTTGATCTTTAGGTTCACGGCAGAGTAAGGGGTCCGGAAAAAAATCAAAAAACAATTTTTCAGATTTTTGTTTAGTATTTTTTTAAGTATTTTTAAAGTTTGGTAATTTATAATGATTTTTTAGGATTTTTTGGTTAATTTTTGAAAAATTATAAAAAATTATTAAAAATGGCACATGATCAATAAGTATATCAGTTTTTTCCCATCCAAACCTCAAATTTTTAGCCCACTAGATTCCAAGGACCTAGCTCCTTCAAGCTACTGGAGGTGATGAAACATTTAGAGTAAAAATGTTAAAAAAATGCCAGAGATATATTTTGGCTAAAAGGGTTAAATTTATTTATATATTTATAAAAATAAACTTAAAAGGAGGGTCCAAGATGTAAATAGGGTTGTTTAACCCTTTGGAACACAGGTATATGTCTGTTAAGGACAATATAGGTACAATTAAGGTGCCTGTGGGGTTTCCAAGGACTCTTTTCATGAAGGGTGTGTGTAATTTCCTTGGGGTTTGGGTTATGCAGAACCAAAAAAAAGAGTATAAGTCAGCAGGATCACTTAGTAATTCTAGATCCGGACTTATGATTGAATGATGGACCAATATTCAGGTATTCAAGGTGCTGGAAGCTGGTGCTGAGGCAGGCTGAATGGTTGGATATTGATTTTGTCCAAAAATTAAGGATTCAAGATTTTTGTCTATACTTTTATAAGAAAGTGGTCCAAGATCACACACTTATTTCTTTGAATGGTTTGATGGCTTGAGGAAGAAAATATATGAAGCAATAATGACTATATGACTGGTTGAAATGAGTTAGAAATGCCTGGGGGAAGAGCCTTTATTTATATTGTTTGGGTCCCCTCATGGTACAGTCTTTTTACCAGCCAGAGGAGGGTCACCCAGGCTAGTGCTGAGGCCAAGGAGCCATCAGTGGGTTTGTGTTGACCTTCTCTGGTCACTACAGAGGTACAGGAAGCCCTATTTTGTCATGCTTGGGGCTTGATACATGTTTCTGTACACTTAATGACCTCATTGTATCTACCAGAGAAGTAGTATTAAATTAAGATTTTTAAATATAAGTCATGGCTTCCTGAAGCCAGGGGTTTAAAAAAAAGCTCTGGGGACCCCATTCTGTAAGACAATTTTGATTCTGAGGCTCTTTTGTCCATTTTGGAGTGTTTTACAGTCACTTTATTGGAAAGTAAACTCCTAGTAATGATTAGTTATGTAAAGTTTACTACAGAGGTACAGGAAGCCCTATGGCATCATGCTTGGGGATTGATACATGTTTCTATACACTTAATGACCTCATTTTATCTACCAGAGAAGTAGTATTCAATTAATATTTTTAAATATAAGTCATGGATTCCTGAAGCCAGGGGTTTAAACACATGCTCTGGGGACCCCATTCTGTAAGACTATTTTGAGTCTGAGGCTCTTTTGTCCATATTGGAGTGTTTTAAAGTCCCTTAATTGGACAGTAAACTCCTAGTAATGATTAGTCACGTACAGTTTAAGATACCAGGGCCACAAGGGTGGTTTTTTATGGGTGTTTGGTACCTTGTGAGCCATATAGGACCAAGCTAGGCCTCTTTTTATCCTTAGTAAACACTCTCAGGGTGTTACCGTAACTAATCATGTATCCTTTTGGGTCCAAACATACCATAAAGGCCCTTTTACAGGGGCCCTGACAACCTTTTATACAGTTTTACAAAGGTTTCAGGGCCCATTTTTCCAGATTTTTTGTTGGTTTATCAGTTTTCATACAGTTTTTCACTACATGGTGATGCTCTTTGGGCCCCATGTGGTGTGGAACAGGGCTGAAGGGGTATAGGTGGTATCCTACAGCCCATTTCCTTTTTGGATGAGGGAGGCTGTCCAGTGAGCCGGCTGGTTTCCTTGCCCAATTTTCCTTCCAGTTTCTAGGAGCCCACGCAAGGTAATTGGTTGACTACCTGCAGGGCTGGAAACAGGTAGCAACCGCCATGCGCAACAGTTGCTTGAATACCCATTGGAGTTGGTAGCAACTGCCACGTGCAGTAGTTGCTGACTAGCCACTAATCCAGGCTTGCCCATGTAGCCGCTTGACTTCTCACAGGGCAAGCATGTGCTGTAGCTTCTTCGCGCGGTTGCGGATGGTATGCATCTGGCCTGCCCATGCCATAGCTTCTTCAGGCTGTTGCAGAGGGTATGTGGCTGTGCGCAGGGCTATTGAAAAAAGCATTCTGTGGCTTCTTTGCACGGTTGCAGAGGTTATGCAGCTGGCCAGCGCGTGCCGTAGCTTCTTTGAGCCTTTGCGGAGGCTATACAGGTGAACCATGGTTCTACCTGAAGGATTAACGTTTTGGGGGTGGTGCCAGTGGGTGACCCTACCTAAATTGGAAACACAAATCCATTTCTCTAATCATAGTTTTAGATTTATTACTGGTAAAGGTTTTATTTCTTAATTTTTTTTATTTTCAATTGATTATTTCCATATTTTATTTTTGGGGGCTTTAGTCAGTTGGTTCTGAATAGTAGCCAGCTGACAGGTTTTGTGTATATTTTAGAATTTAAATTCATAAATGTTTTGTGTCACAATTCTCACATGCATTCCCGCATCCCTACACAACCCCTGTGCATCAATAGCACCCTTTACACATCATATTTTTCACCGCAGCCAATCTTGCCACACACAAAGAAGATCCTACCCGGCGCACAGTTGAATAGACTGATCCCTGCGTCAAGATCCCTTGTGACTCATCTGAAAACAGGTACTGTTTACAAGAGCTGAAACCTAGCAAGATCCACCTTATATATGAAATACCATAAAATAAGCATGAACAATGCTCTAAAAACCTTAAAAATCAAATAAAATTAGCTAAAACTAATTTCAAAGTACTCTAAATTACAAATCAAATGATAAAAATTACTACAAGAAAGACACATCCTAATCTTTGAAGACCACAAAACACAACAAGCAGTGGCCATAAAAGGTTTTACAAATTAACTACCTGATCCAAAGATGATGGAAAATCAATAAATACCAACATCTGACCACTTTGGCTTAATATCAATAGTACAAATCAAGGATAAGTGCAGAATGATTAAAATCACATAATTAAAATAATAAAAGATCCTGTAGCTAAAATAGTACAGAAATTCAGCAGTTCTGAGATCAGCTGATTGAGAGCACCAACTGGAAGTGTAAAAATTTCCCTGGCTGGCTTGCTAGCCTCAGCCAATGATCAGAAACCTCTATACATGCCCTGAGAAGCCCTTTATCAGCCAAAAAGGTATTTATACAGAACTTCTTTGGCTTATTGTTCCATATCAGTTTTACCAGAAATTTATTCTTATCAATCAGAAACCGGCTCATTGTTAATCAAGTGTTTATTAAGAGATAAGAAAGTTATTTATGACTTATTCTGCAGTATTATTATTATTTCCAAAACCAATCAACCTGATTAATTAAAGTATAATCAAGAAATCAACCCCATCTTCTCTGAAACCCTTTATCTGAATCTTTGCAGTCTTCCTGTGAAATTATTGCTCAGAGTTAGTCTTTTACTTCCTGCATTGGCTTGTGTGCTTTTTTTCCCAGCTTTATTAGTGGATAAGTCCTTGGAAGGCACCCATCATGATTCCAAGGTTCTTAAACTGACCAAGGAGGCCCCTTGAAGAGAGTTTGTTTGTCTGTAAAAATCCCCAGTAGTATAATACCATGGCCCCCCTATTTATAACACATTGAAAAAAATTTTCACCAAACCAAGTAAACCTTGAACCAGCTCTTAAAATATTTATTATTTGACCTTTTAAATTGTTTATCTTTGGAATATTATTATTCCAGTATTTTATCACTCTCTGTAGCTAAAAGGACTGCAAGGTCCCTGGTATCAGAGAGAGAGAGCTGACAGAGGGGGAAGGTATTTTCCATCTCTCATGAAAAAAAGTGTAGTGAATATTTCCTCATTTTAGAAACATTTCCACCTTTGGAACCAATTTTTGCTCCAAGAAATCCATACCTTGGACTCAAATATCTTAATTTTCAAATGTTTTATCAAGAAGCGGGTTCAATATTGTATATGCATCAAGGTAACATATCAGGTTTTGTGGCAATAGTCCCTTATGAATCAATCATTGCAAAAATTATTGTGTTGTGGTAATAAACCATTTTGTAAGCCCATATAAATTTTATTAATTCCTGAAGAACTGTATATATTGATTTAGCTGACTGTTATTTACTTGGAAAAAATGAGGGAACACAAAAAAACACATAAAGATTTTTATTTTCCTAGATATTTCTATGAAAATATTGAGGTATTATCTTCTGTGTTACAGCCATATCTCAAACACATCTATAAGTTATGGAATTAATAAATGCAATTATATTCAACCTCAAAAAAGTGAGACATAAATCCAAAAAGAAAATTGGAAGCCAATGTTTGAAACAATATGGTCAATTGATCATGATATAAAAATTGAAATTTTCTAATTTTGCAACTTTATACCACCAGAAATCACACCCATATCTTACCTCTCTGATTAAATGTCTTCTAATTTTTTCCAAAAAAAGTATGTTTTTACAATTAAATGAAAATTCTCAATACTTCCTGTTATGTAAAGATTTTCAAATGAATTGATGCATTAGATAAATATGGTGCAGAAATATTCTGAGACCATCCAGAGATCAATTTTATGTTTGAATCTAAAACCCTGAAAAATTCAAAACAGGTTTCACTCATCATCCCCAGGGGAATGCCTGCAGGCAGGTGCAGCAAATTTTTTCATGGTGATTCATCCACTAAATCTGTACCTGACCTTTGTGTAGGGCATCATTTGCAATGAAGAAGTCCCTTTCTGTGTGTTTTCCTCTTGTTTGAGGAGTCATTGCTTCCCACTTTTATGGCTGATGCATTGTTTAAAAAAAAGTTGGACACATAAATCTTATTTTTATAGTAATTGAGTAGGTTGATTAGCCAAAGGCAGTTCCTGGAAACAACACCCAAAGCCATGTATTTGGCTTGGCAGGTTGATGCTGAAACTTTGGCTTTCTGCCATGCAATACAAAGTATTGGGCAGGAGAGAAAGGTTATTAGGACTCCATGGGATTTATGGGAAAGTTTTCTGCCCTATGATTCATTGCAATTGCATATCAGCACATTCTCACGGTCTTTTTGGAAAAGCATTAGCATCTTGTCTCTGCTCTTGAAAACATAGCCCAGTAGGTGTCTCACCCCTTTCCAGTGGTTTTCATTTTGGCTTGGTGTAAAAGGCACTGGGGAATTGACTGCAAATGCTTTGTGTGGACAGGTGCCCATTGTGAGTTAGCTAAGCAAGCCCAGCAATAGGAGTTGCTTAACAGGTTCCTTCAATGTTTTAAACTAATTTTTTGTTGGTTTTTACTGTGCTAGTAATGGCATGTCACTTGTGATTCCACTGTTCCAGTACTGGTTCAATATGTTTTTGATTAGATTGCCCTGAGACTGGGTAAAACCCTTGTTGAACCTTGCAACATTGAACCCAACAATGGAAGGTATACCTTCTTTCCACTTGATGCTGAGCTTGATTTTTAGTCAATCTTCCAGTATTTTTAAAGCTTTTGTGGAGGACCCAGTAACAATCACATTGTCAACATGTATCCAGATTATGCCAGTCTTTCCTCTCTCTTGCAGGATATACAAAAAGAAGTGATATTTTAACAAAGTCTAGCCTATCATTTCAAGGGTGCCTTTCAGGTGTTGCAACCAACAGCTTGAAGCTTGTCTTCTACCTTACATCTCCTTCTTGAGTTGTAAGGCCTAGCCATCCAGTAGGGTCCTCCCTACAGATCCTGAACCAAGACTTCCTGATTGATCTTGCAATTGGGGTAGGTTGTAACAAAGTCAAAACTATACACCAGCCAATTATTGTGTGTGGCCAGCGTGAGGAGGATTTTCAAGGAGACAAAAATTGCAGTAGGGGCAAGGATCTCATCAAAATTGATTTGTTTCTGCTGTTTGAAACCTTTTCTACACATCTGGCCTTGTAGATCTGTCCCTTCATATTGAATTCCTTCTTGATTGCAAAGGCCCACACAGAAATAAATCACCATTCTTCTTTCTGGGATAAGTAAGGCTTCCCAAACATCTATCCATTCCAGCGCCATCAATTATTTCCCAATGGCTTCCTTCCATTATTTCCATTTGGCCAATTTCATTGCATGGTTAAAGTTCTTTGGAATTTTAATTTTGTGTGCAGCATATGTTGCACAAATCTGGTCTATGATAATTTGTTGTGTGGTAAATATTTTGTCTTTTCCAAAATCTTCAAGAGTCAGCCTGTTGACAATAAACCCAAGGACCTCTGACTTTGCCGCTTTTTGGGTGCTTGTAGGATGGATTTTTGGTGTCTTGTCCAGAAAACATGTCATTTCCAACTGGATGAACTTCTTCTACACAGGAACCCAAAAGAGCCGTCCCTTTAAAAGTTCAAGGTATGCTATCACTCACCATGAAAAAAGGCTGCACCTGATGGCAGGTGTAGTGCCTGGGTTTGTCATTGAAACCTGTTTTGACTTTGTTGAGGCTTTGGAGTCAAAAATAAACTTGATTTCTGGATGAACTTAGAAGATTCATGCAGAATATTCATAAAATGCATAGATTGAATTGTAATTCATTGCATCAAGGGTGACAATAAATTCATCACTCCAGTTGTGTGGGAGTCTTGTAGGGCCCCACACAACCTGTGGGAGTTGTGCAGGGCCCCATACACTACTCCAAAGGGTTTTTATAAACATACACAACCCCTGGGGGGGCATATACCCCCCATAATGGGCATTTTTGATTTTTTACCCCTGTACACAACCATATTATTTATTATTTATTATTTATTATTTATTATTTATTATTTATTATTTATTATTTATTATTTATTATTTATTATTTATTATTTATTATTTATTATTTATTATTTATTATTTATTATTTATTATTTATTATTTATTATTTATTATTTATTATTTATTATTTATTATTTATTATTTATTATTTATTATTTATTATTTATTATTTATTATTTATTATTTATTATTTATTATTTATTATTTATTATTTATTATTTATTATTTATTATTTATTATTTATTATTTATTATTTATTATTTATTATTTATTATTTATTATTTATTATTTATTATTTATTATTTATTATTTATTATTTATTATTTATTATTTATTATTTATTATTTATTATTTATTATTTATTATTTATTATTTATTATTTATTATTTATTATTTATTATTTATTATTTATTATTTATTATTTATTATTTATTATTTATTATTTATTATTTATTATTTATTATTTATTATTTATTATTTATTATCTATTATTTATTATCTATTATTTATTATCTATTATCTATTATCTATTATCTATTATCTATTATTAATTATTTAGTGGAGGCTGCACAACTCAAATGGGAGGTGTAGTATGCCAAACGGCCCATTTGAGTTGTGAAGCATGCCACAAGGCCCATTTGAGTTGTGTAGCATGCGACATGGACCATTTGAGTTGTTTAGGGTGCCACACAGCCCATTTGAATTGTGTAGGGTTCCACACAGCCCATTTGAGTTGTGTAAACAATTCTAAACAACTCAATGTTCATGTATACAACTCAAAGAGTTGTGAATTTAGGATTACCCTTACATAAAAGAAAGTATTGAAAATTCTTCATTTAGCTGTAAGACCATAGTTTGATTGAAAACATTTTCAGTGGTTATGATTGGAATTGTCCATCATGGGCCATGATTTCCAATGGTAGACAGTTCCAAAATGAGAAGAATTAAATTTTTAGATAATGATAATTTAAAATAAGTGGTGCAAACACAGATTTTAAATTTGCTTTTAGGATTGATACTTCAGTTTTCTGAGATTAAATGCAAGTTCTATGTTTGAATTCTGTACCTTATACATGTGTTTTAGATAGATATGTGACACAATACCAACTCCTATCATTTTACCTTTTACCAATATTTAGTAAAATAAAAAAAAAGTCCATGCATCTTGTTATATTTCCTCCTGTTTTGTAAGGAAATACCAGTCAGAAAAATCAATCATGACAGTTCTTCAGAATTACTATTTCTGATATCAACTGACCAAAGAGTTAATTGCCACAAAAAATAAACATTCTTGGAAGTTTGTTATTTTTTTCTTCATAATCCATGCTTGCCACAAAACCTAACATTTTATCTTGATGCATCACAGATATTGATCCACCTTCTTGATAAACCATTTGAGAATTGAGATAATTGAGGCCAAGGTAGGGATTTGTTGAAGTATCAATTTGTTCCAATGGGGAAAAGGTTTCAACAATGAGGAAATATTGTGCACAGTTTTTTTCATGAAAGATGGAAAATAACTTCCCCATCTCACAAAGGCCTTCATTTTATGTAGATCAAAAGAAAATCTGAGGATTGATTTTATTGTAGCAATGGAGTGTTATGTGATGAACTTTGAAGAGCATTTATTTGAAAGGCAACCACTCCAGCTGGTCCCATGGCAAGAAATTTTATGCTGAGTTATTCTCAATGAATTTTTTTAATTCCCCTTCTTCTAAAACATTCACATATTTTTTAGTCCTTGAAACATCACCTCACTTTAAAGATTAGAAAAAACTTTGCAGATCTGGGAGTTGGTCAGAAGTGATACCCAAGAAATTCCATTTGGAGCCAATTTGTTCAACCAAGGCGTTAATTTAGGCCCTTTCAAGGAATCCATTCAAGAGGGACTTATTAAGGAAACCTTAAAATTAAAAAAACAATCATTTCAAAGTCTACCATTAAGAATCTACTTTTGAGAAATCTGTTTTACCTATCTTTATTTTTTTTTAAAACAAGGTCAAGATGTGATTCAGCCTTTCTCCTGACCAACTTAAAATATTGAGGGAGGACCATAGAGCTTGATCATCTTAGTCATATGATGAGAAAAATTTATTGTTGGCTTGGATTTGATTAAAGATCCCCAATGAAGCAATAATTACTCCTGGTAAGCCAAAATCAATTCATCCAATTTGCACAACTGGTAATCTGTAATTTGATAAGAAATTACCAAGTTGATGATACCAATAATTTTGGAAGTAGTGGAGGTAAGCTTTTTCTACCACAAGCTGTTGGATGAGTTCCAATTACATTTTGGAATCAAAACACACACTACATGAATGGTGTACAAAACCAACCATTTAGCAGCCTTAGGAGTACCAGAAGCAGGAAATCCTATGTTTCTGGGCAACCTGGTAATCCAAGATGGAAATTTGATTGAATTGGTACCCTCTCAAAGACTTCTGAGCTCTTGAGTAGTAAGGCACAATTCATTTGATGCAATACTTGTCTCATCTATCAATGAATCTTCCTGATGTGGATTGCCTTTATCTTCAAAAGAGAGGTAGGAGATTTCCTGAATGGAGCTTTGCTTTCTCTTCCCAGATTCATTTTGGCTTCCTGATTTTTTTTAATAGATCTACTTAGATTTTTTCCTGTTGAGGTACCTTTTTGCTTCCCTTTGTCCTTTGATTGAGGCCCAGATTTGCATGAGCTGCTTGTTGATTCATTCTCAAGAAGCCTTTTAGAATATCCTAAATTTGGTTGAAGGAGTTCAGAACAACTTCTTGAGGAGCTGGGAGGATGGAGCCCTGGGATTTTTTGGACTACAATAATTGGTAAAGAAGTTATACACTGAATATTTGATGAGCCTTCTTGCTGCTGATTTTCCCGATTTTTAACATTTTCAATTGAACTGGAAGCAACATCTTCCAGGTTTTTTAAGAAGCTATCTAGAAATTTTTGAACTATCTTCCTTGTGACTCTTTGGGTATTTTATGGTGAAAAATAGTGCTTTTGTTTGGATTCAGTTTTGAGGCTTCTGAATTGACTCATTTTTACACTTCTTCAGCAAGTGTTTTTCCTTCGTTCCACTTGTGGGATTCCCAAGATAAAGGTATGCATTGGATCAATTCTTGTAATTTTGGTTGGTTCCCAGTATGGTAGATTTTGGAAAATTGTGTAGCAGGAAAAATTTAGCTTTAGAATGTTAGTTTTCTCATTGAATGATTGAGCATTATTTCAATTCTCTGCCCATTTGGCATGATATTGATTATTTTTTACTGGCCAAGTATCCTTTTTGGTGTTATAGATATCATTCAGCTTGAGGTTACAGTTGCCACAGAACATTGTTGCTGAGTGGAATGGAAAACCACCCATTTTACACAAGCCAGGTGTATCACCAATCATTGGTAATATGACAGCACGTATTACCCTTCTGTCTGGATATTTGTTGGTTTTTTTGAAGAATAATACTTTCCAAAGATCCAGTAGCTCAGAGCAAAGAGGCTTGAGTAGATTATTCAGTTGTAATGAGGTTCATTCCTTGGGTGTTGGTGTGAAGCCATACACAAAAATATTGTGTGGCTTGTAACACACTAGGTGGAATATTGAAACATATTCAGAATAATATGCCAAGAGAGATGCTTTATCCACTGGTCTTGATTCCATGGGGATTCATCAAATCAATATAAATTCCAAAGAAAATGTTCCCTGGTTCTGCTGTGTACATTTTATTGGTTTGATCCTTGAATTCTTTCCACATAGATCCATCCCAAATATCACAAAGTTTAGTAGGATTACTGGCTTGATACTCTTGAGGTGCACTGATTAATTCTTCAAACCAAGGGAGCAGTAATTGCATGGCCATTATATTTGTAAAGTTCCTTAGCTATCCATCCACCACCATCAGCCATTAGCTCTAGGTTATGGCCATTCTGGGATCCAAATCTCAATGAGATTTCAAAAATTATACTCACCTATCCATCCCCAACGGTTGGCAGTTAGCTCTAGGTTTTGGCCATTCCATAATCCAAATATCCATGAGGAGAGAAGGGTCCCAGGTGGATGGATGCTCAATTATTATAGCTATATAAAAAGTCTGTGACATGTGGGAATCTGTCAGCCTCCTTGATTCCAAGACCCTTGCTATCCTTTAGCTACCAGAGGTGATAGAATAAACAATAAATATATTATTTAATAAATGCAGCAAAAATCTGTAAAATATTTGGATAAAGCTTATTTTAAGGTTAATTGGTTTGGTTATGGTTTATTTTTATAAATCAATATAGATAAATTGATTATTAAATACTTTTATAGAGGGGCCACAATTATATTGGGGATCTTTAACACCTCTCTTCAGAGATTTCAGTATGAAAACATGTAGTCCTGGTTACTTTGGGCTCTTGAGTTTAAAGGATATTTTGCCCAAAGATAATATGTATATAAAATACACAGTGGGCTGGAAGGGCTTTGTACCAAGCTTTCACAACAGAGAAAGGATAATAAAACTCACTTTTATATTATTAAATCCTTTGGGTATCTGTTTGGGACATGCACTGATGGGTTAAACCTGTATACTGGGGTTATAAGTTTTTTCAGCAGTTTAATTTGATAAAAAGAGGTTGAGGACGGATATTATTGATCAGACTAAGCCATAAATCACTTACTTATCTCTTTTAAGTATTTGATTACCTTGGCAAGGTGTCTGGATATAAATATAACTGGATCTCTGCCCATCAATATCCTCAAAAGAGCTCTTTATTTATAGCTTGTGGAGTCCCAATATTGTCCTTCTGAGTGGTACAGGGGCTCAAAGGGACAGACACTGAGGCTAGCAGGGTAATAAGTGGTAGCCTGTCACGTTTTCTTGGTGCTGTAGCACAGGTAGCATCTAATTCCTCAAGTTATGCGAATTATTCTACTTTATAATTGATATTTGCATGTGTGAATAACACTAATCTGTCCTTTTTATGTATTATCTAATTAATTATCCTTAGAAAATGTTCCCAGTAAGTTACTAATTATTTTAATAGAAATTCCTACGGAAATTCTGATGTCAGGTGAGTTCTCATTATGTATTAAATAATTGGACTAAAGTCATGATATTGATTTTACTCATTATTTTCAAATTTCAGTTGATTTACTAAAATAATTACTTAAAAATATATAAGTCATGGGAATTCATTTAATATTTTAACATCATTAGTTTTATGAGTATGTCACAAAAATATTGATGTCTGGAAATTTTCATAATAGTATATTAAAGTATTTTAATATATTTTTAGAAGTTGTCATTGTCTTATTTTGACATTCTTGGTACTTTGAATTATATTTAATAAAAAATACGTATAAAGTTTATTTAAGTATTTTTATATAATTTTATGTACTTTTAGACTATCTACTATCCACAGGAACATTTATTACATATGTAGAACGTTCCCGTGTGGGTTGTAGCATGTTTATGCAGTACCTAAGTTTCTCAGGCCACCTGTCACTTTGTCAACCCATAGAGCCGCGGCTGCATACTTTTCAGAGGCCCAGGGCTGCGTACACAACCTTGAAGGAGTGACAGGGCTGTATCTCAGCTGTGCGTGGGTGCGTTGGCTGCGGCAGCTGCGTGCGGGAATTGTGACAGAACACATTTCCGTCTGTAACTCCTAAAATATACACAAAATCTCAATTCTGACTGAATTTGAGGTGTGAAACCTATACGTGAAAATACGTGTGAAATATTTAATTGGCCAAAAAGTTCAATAGTGTTGCCGTAGTATTTTGGTCTTTCTTTCCTTAATTATTTAAAAAAATAAGGAGTTGGATTTCAAGGGTGGGGTCAGTGAGTGACCCTACCTAATTTTGGGTGGAGAATCCATTTTTTCAATAATATTCATGATTTTTGTACTCCTTCTTAGGTTAAGTTTATTATTATTATTTTAATGTTATTTCTGTTACTTTTTCAGCTTGCTCTGCAATAGTAGCAAGCTGACAGAATCTGTGAAATATACGGGGAAGTTACCTGTGAAATAATTGTGCAAAACCATATATTCTAACACCCCCTCCCACAATTAAGTCCCAAGTATACACCAAGGCCAGTCATCCCCATGGTGTGCTTGTTTGACCCAAGTGCCTTGGTCATTATTTTGGAAATTGGGGTTGCCAAGCTTGTTCATTTCTGGTTGAATCCGTCTCTATGGATGAGGTCTTTCACAAAATAGAACACCCTGTAAAGGTATTTGGTTTGCTTCCTTGAGCTATTGCTGGTGGCAATGAGTAATGCAACTTTTTTATTGCAATGAATGGTTGATTTGAATCCAAAGTGTAAATCTGCCAGGGTAATCCCCACATGCACCAGAAGCTGTGAGACCTCTGATAGAGCAACATCATCTGCCACTCAGGTAGACAGTGCCAAAACAGTTTGCTTCTTTGCACCCCAGGCCACCATATTTCTGTAGTATTGGATGATTTACCTGCTGGTAGACCAATCATGCTCTCCACCAAAGCTGGCATCAACCCACATGGAGAGACCGCTGGATTCATCTTGGGTAAATTCTAGCCTTTTGGCCATTGTTCCCCCAAGATAACCAATGAAATGATCTAGTTCAACCCAGTGCGGGGTGACGGGCAGGAGCTGAACCTTGCTAGCATATTTACTGCATAGGTGATGTTGGGCCGCTTTGCGCAAGCCAGGTTCATCAAGGATCTGACCATGGATTGGTATTTGGTAATATTCACCAGATCCCTGTTGTAGGTTGGTAATTGGTTGCCTGAAAGTGGCGCTCTGCTGGTGAACGTCTGGGGGGTGTATCCACCCACAATTTCCTCTGAAAAGATGGCCTGATTGAGGGCCATACTATTCTCTTTGCTCTTCACCCAAATTCCCACTATCATATCCACAACTGACTTCCACTTAATCTTCAGTTCCTTCTTGATCCCTTCCCTGACATGCTTCATTGTTCAATCCAAGGATTCCATTAACACTCCATTTTCCACATGCAGCCATACAATCATAAAATTTTCCCCGTCCCAACATATGTAGAGGGAGTCCTCCAAATTGTTGGACTGAAGGCCCACCTGCTCTACTACAGACCTGAAATGTTTCCACCAATAACAAGTGGCCTGGGGCATACCATACATGGCCTTGTGCAGCTTCATAACATATCCCTTCCATTGAGGGCAAACCAAGATAGGCAGCTGGACCTAAACTTCACCCTTGATTGGCCTGTATAGGTAAGCAGTGCTTACATCAGAGCTTGTCAGAGGGAGCCCAATGTGGTGGGCAATGGCCAGGAGCAACCGTAGGTGTGTATACTTCATAAAAATCCACTCAAATTGGCTGGCTGCACCCCTTTGCCACATACTGCAACTTTTGCTGAGTTAAATTTCCTTCTGCATTGGTTTTGTGTGCCATGATAAATTTGGCCCCCAAAACATTCATTCCTTTGTGTGGCTTGATGGGTTACCATACTCCCAAGTTGTTGAAATGCTGGATTTCATCCTCATTGGATTTCATCAATTTAGCAGCCCACTCACCCTTCAGAGCTTCAGGCATCAACCAAGGTACCACCATCTCAACCATCCAGGGAGGGAAATAAATCACCCTTTTTTGGTTCAGCTATTTAATCAGTTTTTAAATTGCCCAAATATAGTTGGCTGATGAAGTTGACTGGCTTTGACTCCAACGGACGCACTGGTAAGTTCTGAAAGAACAGGAATATAGCTGAAGTGGATTGAATGACCCACTTTTCTTGATCCAACCAAAACAGCCACCCAGCTCCCCAAGGGTAGAATCCCAAAAGGCAACAGAATTTTCCCCATTTGTCAAGGTTGGTTCTGCGTTTGCTAGGGATGTGGACAATAGCCTTGGCCCCAAAAGGGTAAAGTCTTGCAGGGTTCACCTTTTTCCTGCAGAGAAGTTCTAAAGGTGTGTTTCCCCAGGTTCTTGAGGTAGGCAGGTGGTTTATTAAATTAGCTGTGGTTTCCAATTTAGGAAACCTCATGTAAAGGGGCAAAATTTTAAAATTTTTTACATATAATCTTTCATCATTCATTCAAAAAAATCCACTTTCATTGGTAGTATCTATTGTAAGTAGTCTACAGGGCTGTTGTCAATAAAAGGAGGGGATCTCACCTGCCTTTTTTACCCATCTTCATCAGCTATAATCCAATCCATCCATCATCATCAGCTATAGTTGAATCCATCCATCATCAAGAGCTATAATCTAATCCATGCTATCATCATCATCTGTATAATCAATCCATAGGGCCCTTCCCCTTGTCTGAGCACCATCATCCTGGGTATATCTTTTTATTGCCCCTTGATCCTTTGATCCTCCATACTCAATCCTTTGATCTGTCCTCTGTGAACTGATCCTTATCAACAACCAATAGCCTTGCTGGTTGAAGAAGAATTCATTGGGTTGAACTCTTGAGTTTTCTTTCATCCCTTTCTCTGACTGCCTTGGTCCTGATCATTCATTTGATTTTCTTTCCAGAACCAGTCATGTTTGAATGAGAGGTTTCTTTAAGTTTGAACCCTGGAGTGTTAAACCTCCCTTCATTCCATTAAAGTTCAATTACACCACACTATTCTTGAGTCCCTTGAGAAGTGTTTGGGTCATTATTATTTTAATTTGTTACTGATTTACTTTTAGAGCTTCATGAAAAAAATTGCTTTGTCACAGTTATCTGGTACCCTTCAAGCGCTTGATTGCAGAGAGTTAGGCAGGTTCATTGAGAACCTGGGGGTTGGTTGGGATTGATTTTATCTTTCCTAATCTTTTGCCAAGGACCAGAGTTATTAGCTTGTGGGCATTGTTAATTACAACTGCCTTGTTCTATTGAACTCTGAACAAACTTAAACTTATTTGTTCAAGTCTTTTCACACATTATCTTGCCTCAGATAGTGTTTTTCTCCATTTCTACTGAATACTTCCAAAATCATCGCTTCCATTGATTCCTTATTTACAAGCAACTGGATCTCAATTCTGGTTACATTTAAAAATTTTTGTAACTCTTAGGAGGGCAGCCTAAACAGCTCTGCTTACATTTAAAATTTTTTTTAACTCTTAGGAGGGCAGCCTAAACAGCACCTTTCCTGTCCATAGAACTTTCTCTGGCTCAGCACCATTTGGAGTCTTACATTTGGCACCCTGGGCCGGGTTAAAACCAGGAACCTTGGGACTTAAAGTTGCAATCACATTTGGAATCAACTTCAAAAAAAAATCACCTTTTCTTTTTTTTCTGTTTCTCTTTCTCAGATCTGATCTGTGGAGGAAACCTATCTCAAAAGTAAGTCCTCCCAATTGTGCACCACTTGGGCAAGACTCTTGTTGTTTTCCATGAAACCCTACTGTTGCCACACTCATGAGCCACTTTGGAAATTGGCTCTTTAGATCCTGTAGGAACTCTGTTATTCAAAATGGCATCCTATGGCACTCCCACCACTTCTTTTAAACCTAGGATGGTCAAGATCAAGCCTCAGAACAAGAACTTAGGATTCAATGGGGTAAATGATGAATTGTTCTTGGAATTCTACAAAATGGCTACTGAAGTGGATGGGGCAAGTGAATACAATATGGCCTACCAGTTAAAATTATTTATCTACTCTGATGAAGTCATTGAAGTGATTGAGTTTTTTGAAGGATTCAAAACCCATAACTAAATGCTTCTAAGCAAAGGAATGTTAGCATATTGGGGAAAAATAGATGTAGCCCAATTTACTTTGCAGGACCTGGAAAATTTTGTAGCCCAGTGAATCTCCAATGATAGTGTCTCTTCAGCCTCTGACTATCAGTCTTTCAGAAATTCATGGGACCCAATACAAAATTATCTTATCTGAAACAACCACATTGATACAGTGGGAAACGTTTGAGCGCCCAATACAAAATTATTTTATCTGAAACAACCACATTGATACAGTGGGAAACGTTTGAGCGCAGTTTTTCCAATCTTTTTCTGTAGCAGTGTAGGAAAGAATTAGGGATTGATTGTTCAAATCTGGGTTAATTATCACCACCAGGGATAATCAATTCAAGCTACCTTGTTTTGTTTTCCTTAGGGGTACTGTGGAAAAATTTATGAAAGGTCAAACTGCTTTAACTTTTGAGATGCCTAGAAACACTGAACCAGTCCATTCTCCTTCTTTCAAAGAGTCAAACAATATTATGATTAAGATGGAAGCAGATTGCAGGCCTAAAGCGGATCCTCAGTTCATCCAAGAACCTACTGCCATGGCCAAAATCATCAAGATATTTTGAGCTTTTTGAGAGCAAAATTTATCAAAAGATTTCCTCTTTTACTTCTCCTAAAACCTTGATTTCTTTCCCTAAATCTCCTCTGGCCTGCTACTACTGTCATAGGGAAGGCCATGGAACTGGACAAGGCCTTGAAATCCAGAAGGATATGAAAGAAAATTTGGTGGAGCAGAAGGGGAAAGATTTCTTGCTTCCTAATGGTCCTCTATTCCCTTTTGATTCATTTTTTCCTATTTGTCATGTGGTGGCCTCTTATCAGCCACAAGCTCCTATGAAGGCATTGCTTGGTCAGCTTGCTTGTTGACAAGTGCAACCTGTCAAAGCAGATTAAAAACAGAAAAAAAATAATAAGATTAGAAGGAGTGGGAAATCCATATAAATTATTGAATAAAAGGACTCCCCACCAAAAAATAGGTAAGGTCACTCACTGACCCCACCCTTGAATTCCAACTCCGTAAATTTTTAAATAATTTCAGAAGAAAAGACCAATAAACCATGGCACCACTATGGCACTTTTTGGCCAATCTAATATTTCACACAATGCCACATATAGGTTTCACACCTAAAATTCATTCAAAATTGAGGTGTTCTTTATATTTTAGGAGTTACAGGTGGATTTGTGTTATGACACAATTCCTGCGTGGAGCCCTGCATTCATACAGCAAGGGCTTACACGCCTGACACCCACTATGTAGGCGCATGTCAAGAAACCCACATTCAAAATGACTGATGATGGATTCCCACATGCAGCTGTCAAGCCTGCGCACATCAACATCAGTCGTACTAATTCCAACAGCCAGGTACCGCAGGAACATGCTACAACCTGCATGCATACATCATGCATATTTAACAATTTGACTTATGGATAGGGAGATGTTTGAAACCTAAGAAAATTGAATTAAAATATGAAAATCAAAACATTAAAACAAATAAGGGGTGAGGGACAATAATCAAGGTTGTCACAAAAATGAGATTGCCAATTCTTTATGAAACACAAAACACATCAAGAAGTCTGCCAAAATATTATTAAAAATTACCACATGTGCAGAATATGGCGTATAATCTACAAATACCCAATCCTATGCCACTCCAAAGAAAGTAATACAAAATAAGGAAATATGTCTGAACCATAAAAATAACAAATTAATATTTAAATACCTTCTGACAATTATTTTACATGGAAATATGACACAGGCAAGGCTAGCCAGTTGACATCACCAAGACTACGTGCCAAAATAGCCCTGGCTAGCCTGCAAGCCTCAGCACACTAACACAACCCTCTCCACATGCAATGAGAAGATATTATTAGCTCAGAAAAGTAAATAAACAGCCCCTTTGGGATGTTTTAAACCCAATTAATTTTTAAGTAATCAATCCAGACCCCTTGCCATCTTTGATCAAGTGTTTATTCAAGACAAAAAAGTGATTTATGGCCTCAGTCTTATAGTATAATTATTATTTCTAGCCCATTGTTAATTCCATTGAAGAATATCAGCAATATCCCCAACAATTGTCCTGAGACCCTTTCAACCGTGAATTTCTGCAAGTTTTCTTGGATTGTCTGCTTCAATTAGTAAGTTATTTACCCCTTGCCTCCAGGCATAAGTGATGTGAGCTATCCAGTCCACCCAATACCCTTGAGTAAACCCCTTTTGAGTAATCACTTAGGAGCTCATTATCCCAAGGTCTTTACACATTTCAAAAGAGCCCTTTGAAGAGAGGTTGTCATCCAATAAAAATCCCCTGGTTGCATAAACTGTGGCCCCTCTTAAAAAATATATTTAAATAAATTCAATCCAACCAAAAAACCCAAACTTTGCACTTGCTTTTAAATCAATCATTTGAGCATTTTACTTAATTTTCTTGGAATTATTATTATTCCAACACCAATATCAGTTGCTGTAGCTGAAGGCCGGCAAGGTTCCTGGTATCAGTAATCTGATAACTGGGGGTCTGGCTGGGAAATATCCCTAAATAATTCATTTTTAATTAATTTATTTCTTTGGACCAGATAATCTACGTAAATATAAGTAAAAATACTTATTATTTTTTTATTGTTATTCTTCCAGTGTATCTTAAGACCAATGGATAATTAATCAATTATTATTATAATCTTCTTAAGCAGAAAAAAGAAGAGAGACTCTGTAATTTTTTGCCTGTTATGATAACTCCTGAGAAACAACAAGCAAAATCAAACCATTATAAACAACAACCTTTGAAAGACAAAGAATTGGAACTTGAAAGACATATTAATTTGAACTCCTTACTCAGGCAACACACCGCCTGGAAAAATTATCAGAGAAAAATTTATTTCTTAAACAAAAGTAAAGAAAGTTAGCTCAAAATATTTTCTTATTTTTTTTGAAAAAAAAAATTCCAAAAAAAAAATTGAAAATTAATGAAAAATTAATCAAAAATTAATAAAATTATAATCAACTTAAAACTTATCAAATTTAATTTTTTTCCCTTATTTTCAGTTGAAAGGACCTTTTCCCTTGTGGATTTTATTGAGAAAGACCAGTTGGAAAACAGTTCTCACCACGGATCTTTGGATTTAAGCCAAGACCTCATTGGTAACCATCAAGACCCCCCTGTATTAACCACCAAGGACTCCTTCAACCCTAACCCTAAAAAAGCCTTGGTTCCATTGAATTTAAGTCTGAGTAAGCTTAAATCAATTTAAATAAAATAAAAATATACTTTTTTTATTTTTTTTATCTTTTTTTACTAAGTTTTGACAAAAACTTATACTTATTTGTGCACTATGTCACAAAACAGGCCCAACACCTAGGCAAACGGACAAGCCCCATCCTATGGACCTCTGCCCAGAGGAACGTGCACCCGTAAAAGTGCCTGTAGCCAGAACTATGAGGGGGCTTAAACCCGCAACTCAAGTGCTGCAAAATCCGCCAGCACCTGCACCTTCCAACTTGACCAACAAACCTTTGGAGATGAGTCCTCCACCCAGAAACTTGTCCTGCAAAGCTACCCCTCCTCCTACGCCTCCCAGCCCAGACTTGGCCATAGAGTCCAAGATAAAGGATCTGGTGAAGGATCATGTGAGTCATTGGGAGGTATACATGCTAGCCCAGGAGAAGGAAGACTCAGCAGCCATGAGAAAGGCTATTTCACAGGCCAAGTCCTCTCAAATAGCCCTGCAGAAATTAACTCCCAGAGCAGAAGTAGAGAAATACGTAGAAAAATGGAAACCTTGGGATCAACTAGCCAAGTTAAAGGGAAAGTACCCCAAAAAGTTGAGGTCCTGAAATAATCAAAGATTGAGGAACCCAAAATATTGGGACAACATAATATCCCTAGCTCAGAAGTGGAAGAAATTTTATCACGATTAGACTCTGATGACATTACCCCATTTTTTAACAATTTTTCTGATAATATTTTTCATAAATTTAACATCTTAATTAGGAATCTAGAGAATATTCACAAACAACTTGACAAAGAAATCCAAATAATCCAAAAACAAGCTGACCATCTGAGAGCCAATGAGTCTGAAATCAAATTTTTAAGGAATACCGTTGATTTAAATAAAGTATCTTTGATTAATCACATCAGCACCACCTGTTCTTCTGGAAAGGAAGAGATACTCCTTCTCCTTGAGAAACTCAAGGGAGAAATAAGAAACAAAACTTATACCCCTTCTGTTCATCTTGTTAATAAAATTGATTTATTAAGTAACAAAATGGATTTGGAACTAGGTATGATTAAGAATGATGTAAGAGACCTTAAAATTAAATAAAATGCCCCTCCTCTATTAAATATAGAAGAATCAAAACCCATCAGAACCAGTATCACTCCTAACATCTCTCTTAACCCTGGAATGAACAGGAATGAGTCTTACCGGCCTAGTCCCACCCCTGAAGTAGAACAAGCTCTGAAACTCTTTCCCCCCTCTAACTGAATGGCCTGAATTCTCAGGTGAAGTAGAATATAACCACATCAGCTTCATTAAATTGATTGATTATACTCTTGCCACATATGAACTGCTAGATACTATAGCTATAGTGAGACTACCAAGCCTTTTTGAAGGAGTAGCACTGGATTGTTTTATCAACAAAAGAGGAGAAGTAGGATCTCAAACTTGGAACTCTTGGAAATTTCTTATCAAAGAACAGTTTGGTACAAGAATCTTGAAAAGAAAAATGATGAAAACTTTTGAGAAATCAAATTTTGACCCTTTAAAAGACAAACCCCAGAAGTGGTGTTTGGAACAAAATAAGATATTAGATTGTTTCTATCCTGAAGCTGACAAAGAAGAAATCAATGAAAGGCTCCTCAATCTATGTCCAGGAAATATTAATCACAATGTGAGGTGTAGAATTTCCATGGATGCTGATCTATCCACTCTCATTGGTATTCTAGAAGAAACCATTGATATGAATGGTCTTGAAAAAAGAAACAATAGACCTAAGGAACCCACTTCCAAGATTTGAGAAGAATAAAACTCCAAAGCTAAAAACTCTACCACTCCCCAATTAGAAATTAAGAAAAATTCTGAGACTAAGGAAAAGGTATGCTGGAATTGGAACCAAACTGGACATGTGATACCTGACTGCCCCCAGCCCAGGAGAAAAGCCAATCTCATTGAGGGAGAGGAGAATAGAAATCACCCTGAACCTCAACTTGATGTCACTGATGGATCTTTCTCTGGGTATGAATTAATGATCACTAAACCTATCAATTTCATTGAAGGAAGTATAGTATCTTCCTTGGATATGAACTCTGTTAATGAAGATTCCAACTTACCTCAACAATCAAATCCCAATATGAAAATTCACCATGTTTGTGAAGCAAGAAAATTTGACTCTCAAACCTTCTGCCAGTAAACGTTACACTTCTGGTAAAACCTGCTATGCTACTGGTATGATTCAAGGTTTTCCTGTTAAGTTAATCTTAGGCAGTGGAGCCTTTTGCTCTTGTGTTAGTTCAACTTATCTGGAACAACAAGATCTAAATTGGAAAGTGAACTTATTACCAGTACCTCAGGCTAAGTTCAGCAGTTTTAACTCTTCCCTTAATGCCATTTGAGTTTGGCCCTCTGATATTGTTCTTCCCCATTCAAAAGAATCACTCAAACTGAAAATTGAATTTGTAGTAATCCAGAACAGAGTGTGTGATTACTTTATTCTAGGGAGTGATTCTCTTTGCTTATATGGTATTGATGTATTCCAAATTAAGGGCAGATATTTTAACTCAGGAGGAGACTGGAACAAGAAGTTCAATATATGCCATGTCAATGCTCAAAATTCTGACTCAAATAATGAAAAAAACTTAGAGAAGTTCAACCAATAGTACCTCTCCCAAGCAGCCCTGAACCCCCTGATGAGTGAAGACAAAAGACGGGACATCCTCTAAGTCTGCTCTGAAAATCAGAATGCCTTCTGCACCAAGGATCATCCAATTGGTAACATAAAAGGAAATGACATGATTCTAACTTTGACAATTAAACCTCCTTACCCTCCCAACATCAGGAGACCTGCTTACCCTTCTAGTCCAAAATCTAGGACAGCTCTAGAAACTCATATCCATGAATTAATTGACTTAAAAGTCTTAAGGAAAGTGGGACACAATGAACAGGTGGACGTTACTACTCCAGTAATCATAGCTTGGCACAATGATAAGTCTAGGATGGTTGTAGACTTTAGAATGCTGAATAAATATACCCAAGCTGATTATTACCATATTCCATGGATTTACCATGCTCTACATAACCTCTCTAAGGCTAAGTTCATCACTACTATGGATATGCTGAAAGGTTTTCCCCAGATACCTATCAGTCCTGATAGCAGGAAATTTATGAGGATCATATGTCATTCGGGCATTTATGAGTACCTTAGGATGCCTTTTGGTATCAAGAATGCTCCTTCTCACTTCCAAAGGATGATGGATACAGTTTTAGGATCATTCATCAGGCAAGGATGGATGATGGTATACATTGATGATGTTATGATTTATTCTGATGATTGGAATACCCAAATGGACAAAATAAGGCTAGTCCTTAAAACCATCTCTGCTGTGGGATTAAAAGTATCAATGAAAAAATTTAACCTTGGTTATGGAGAACTGAAGGCCTTAGGGCACCTTGTTTCAGGACTAACCTTAACTGCTGACCAGAGCAAAATAGAAGCTGTGATGAATAGGCCCATGACTCAGAATAAAACTGAACTACTACCTTTATCAGCTTTTGCAGCTAATACAGGAAGTATCTACCAAAGTTTGCCCTTCTCACCAAATTTTTGTATGAAATCTGCAACAAAAACACTGTGTTTGAAATGACTCATAAAAGGGTTAAGAACTACAAAGAACTCAAGCTATCTATGACCTCAGCTCCTACATTTATTCAACCTGACTATTCTAAACCTTTCAAGATCTATATAGATGCTAGCATGGAAAAAATGGGAGCTGCTTTACACCAATAAGTCATAGAAAATGATAAACCAGTGGAAAATCCCATACTCTTCTTATCCAGACAAGTAAAGGATACTGAAAAAAGGTATGGTGCAAGCCAAATGGAATGCCTTGCCCTAGTTTGGGCTCTAGAGAAACTCCGTTATTACTAGGAAGGTACCAAGTTCACGGTAATCACTGACTGCAATGCTGTCAGAAATTCAATGAACATGAAAACCCCTAGTAGGCATATGTTAAGGTGGCAGATAGCCATTCAACAGTACAGAGGTCAGATGACTATAGTCCATCAAGCTGGTGCTAAGCATCAGAATGCTGATAGTTTGAGTAGGAACGCTCTACCCAATGATCCCAGTAACCCCGCTTATGACCCAGAGGATAATGACATATTTCCTATACTGAATATTAACATATTAAATATGGAAGATTGTATTCTTTGAATCCACATCTTTGAACTGGATGAATACTTGTGCAACTCCATCAAGGAGGCTTACAGCCCTAGTATCAAGAATCTAATCACCATTATGAAAAGTACCTCTCCACCATCTGAACTGGTTAACAGTCTAGCTGAAACTCTCCTAAAATCTTATAAAGCTGTAAGGTTCACTGTATGGGATGGTCTAGTATATTATAGACACCAACATTCCAGTGTTATAGTCTTAACCAAGGAAGACCATATCAAACATATTCTAGCTGAGTGCCACAATAACTGCTCAGCTGGTCACCTATCCACTGATAGAACCCTAGACAAGGTCAAGCAAACTGCTTGGTGGATCAATTAGAGAGATTCCACAGTCCAGTATGTCACCAGTTGTGAAACTTGCCAGAATTCCAACAGAACTACTGGAAAAAGGCTTGGCCTACTGCAAAAAATTAATGAACCTAAGAAAAGATGGGAAATCATCAACATGGAATTTGTAACTGGATTACCCCCAGGAGGAGCCTATTCCTACAACTCAGTCCTAGTCATAGTTGACATATTTTTCCAAGAAATCAAAATTCCTACCCAACCATAAGGAGGACACAGCTATGGAAGTAGCATTGCTGTTTTGGAATAGACATATAGCTGTGTGGGAGTCCCCAAGATCATCATCAGTGATAGGGATCCCAAGTTCACTTCTGAATTTTGGAGGAATCTCCACAACATGTTAGGCACTAACTTAGCCTTCTCTACAGCTTATCACCCCCAGAAAGATGGATTAGCTGGAAGAATAATTTAGAAATTAGAAGACATTCTCAGAAGGTTCTGTTTCTTTGGTCTAGAATACAAAAATACTGATTGATATTGCCATGATTGGTTTAGCCTTTTACCTGCCCTAGAAATGGCCTACAACAGCAGAAATAATTCTACTACTAAAGGAGAACCCTATGTACTAGAAAGAGGATGGATTCCTAAACTACCCAAGGATAATCTGAACCAGCAGCTAACCAATATTCACCCCATTTCACTTGACTTTAAAAACATGATAGATATAGCCAAAAAACACACTGCTAAATGTCTTCAAGAAGCTGTTGAATACAACCAGCAAAGATGGGATAAAAGCCACAAAGAACCTGATTACAAGATTGGTGACCAAGTCTTAGTTTCTACTACCAACTTCACCAACTTGGCTGGGAACAGGAAACTCAGACCTGCATTTTTTGGACCATTCACCATCAACAAACTCCATGGGAAAAATGCAGTGGAAGTGATTCTTAGTGATGAAATTTCCAGATAGCACCCAGTGTTTCCAGTAAGTCTTATCAGACAATACCATCCCAGACAAGGAGAATTAAATTGGTCACCAGAAAAACCTGTTGCAGAAGAAACTGAGAAAGACAAAGGAAAAATAAGAAAAATTCTTAAAGACAAGAAAGAAAGAATAAATGGAAAAGATGTCAGACTCTATCTAGTCAGATACAAAGGAGAATCTTCTGACAAGGATGAATGGCTACCTGAAAACAACATAACTGATGGACCTATCCACTTAAGAAATTAAAGGGCTAATAAAAGACACTGAGCCCCTTATTTGTTTTCAGATATAGACATATCTTGGAGTGGGGGAATGTCAGCTTGATAGTTGACAAGAGCAAACTGTCAAAGCAGATTAAAAACAGAAAAAAAATAAGATTAGAAGGATTGGGGAATCCATATATATTATTGCAGAAATGGATTCCCAACTCAAACATAGGTAGGGTCACTCAATAAACCCACCATTGAATTCCAACTCCTTACATTTTTAAATAATTTCAGAAGAAAAGACCAATGAACCACAGCACCACCATGGCACTTTTTTTCCAATAAAATATTTCACACACAATTCCACATATAGGTTTCACACCTAAACTTCAGTCAGAATTGAGGTGTTGTGTATATTTTAGAAGTTACAGGCATATTTGTGTTATGACCCAATTCCTGTGTGCAGCCCTGCATTCATATAGCAAGGGTACACATGCCTGACACCCAGTATGTAGGTGCATTTCAAGAAAAACGCATGCAAAACAACTGATGATGGATTCCTGAAGCCAGCTGTAAAGCCTGTGAGCGTCAACATCAGTTGTACTAATTCCAAGAGCCAGGTGCCGCAGGAACATGCTACAACCTACATGCATCCATCATGCATATGTAACAAGTTGACTGCTGGATAGGAAGATTTTTGAAACCTAAGAAAATTGAATTAAAATATGAAAATAAAAACATTAAAGCAAATAAATGGTGAGAAACATTAATGAAGGTTGTCACAAAAATGAGATTGCCAAATCTTTATGAGCCACAAAACACATCAAGATTTCTACCAAAAAATTATTAAAAATTACCAACATGTGCAGAATATGGCTTATAATCTACAAATACACACTCCTACACATGCCACTCCAAAGAAAGTAATACAAAATAAGGAAATGGTTCTGAACCATAAAAATAAAAAATTAATATTTAAAAAGCTTCTGAAAATTATTTCACATGGAAATATGACACAGGCAAGGCTAGCCAGTTGACAGCACCAAGAATAAGTGCCAAAATAGCCCTGACTAGCCTTCCAGCCTCAGCACACAAACACAACCCTCTCCACATGCCCTGAGAAGATCTTATTGGCTCAGAAAAGTATATAAACATCCCCTTTTAGATGGTTTAAACAAAAGAAATTTTCAAGTAATCAATCCAGACCAGTTTCTATCCATGATCAAGTAGTTATTCAAGATAGATAAGTGATTTATGGCCTCAGTCTGATAGTATAATTATTAATTCTAACCCATTGTTAATTCCATTAAATAATATCAGCAATGTCCCCAACAATTGTCCTGGGACCCTTTCAACTGTGAATTTCTGCAATTTTTCTTGGAGTGTCTTCTTAAGTTAGTAAGTTATCTCCCCCTTGCCTCCAGGGGTAAGTGCTTTGAGCTAGCCAGTCCCCCCAATCCCCTTGAGTAAACCCCTTTTGAGTAATCACTTAGGACCTCATTATCCAAAGGTCTTTACATGGTTCAAAAGAGCCCCTTGAAGAGAGGTTGTTATCCAATAAAGATCCCCTGTTTGCATAAACTGTGGCCCCTCTTGAAAAATATATTTAAATAAATTTAATCCAACCAAACCAATCAAAATTTGCACTTGCTTTTAAATCCATCATTTGAGCATTTTATGTAATTTCCTTGGAATTATTATTATTCCAACACCAATATCACTTGTTGTAGCTAAAAGACAGCAAAGTTGCTGGTATCAGTGAGCTAAAATCCTTGGCCTCTTTATATTTTCAATCTTCCTGTGGCACTCTTCAACCTTGGTACCCTCCAGCTATCTCCTCCTCCTCTCTTGCTGGGGCCTATCAATCTGATCCAGTTAGGAAAGGACATGAGGAACCTAAAACTCATAAAGCTACTTATTTGCCAATTTCAATCCTTTCAAAACTGGTTAAACATTGATCCTTGATTGAGCCTCATTCCTCTAATGTAGAAGACATGGAGGTGGAAAAGGAGCCACTCATGGAAATGTTTCCAGATTACTCTGATCCTCCTGCCTCATCTAAATCACCTCAACCTTTCAATCACACCGTATTTCCTGCGTCACCTGATCATCCTCCCTCCACCCAGCCTAAAGTTTGATTTGAGAGGGGAATCTCAAAGAATCACCCCAATGCTGTGAAAGGGGTATTAAATAAAATTTCTGATCTTAAAATTCCAGATCTATCTGTTGCCAAACTCCTATCAATCTCTCCATCTTTTGCTGAAGGAATGAAGAAATGGGTCTCTTGTCAACATGTGGAGATTGGTCCTGAAGAATTAAAGGTCTCCTCTGGAAATTTTATGGATTACTCTGGTGAAACAAGTTCTTCCTCAGATCCTAACCTTTAATCCTGTCCTCTTGGTTTTATTCCTTTTTATCTTGGTGATTCAGCTAAAACTGTTTCTCCTCTTGTGGATTCTGGGTCTCAAATTGACTGAATTTCAGATGCTATGGCCTGGAAACTTGATCAAGTTAGGGAGAATTTTCTCCTCCATAATGATGATTGTAGAAAGATTGAAGTTACTCTCTGTTCCTTGGATCCTGTTTTTTGGTAAACGGATTTCCCTGGTCATCCTCATAAACCATCTTTAAAGGGAAAGCAGAAGGATAATTCTAATTCCTCTCATTTTTTATGGGAAAATTTGATCCTACTAATAGTTGTAGTTCTTCTCAGCCTCAGAGTTCAACCAAAGAATAAGCTCTCATCACTCAGGCTTATTTTTCTTTTTTCTCATCATTCTCTCCTAATCTAGAAAGTGTCAAAAATAAAAAACATGTTAAAATAGAAAATTCCAAAATATATCTTCTCTCTCTGGATCTGTTGAGTCTTCTTTTCCTTTTAATCTTAGGACTGATCAATTTTCTCTCAGTTCAGGTTTGAATCTCCGCAATGAGTATAAACTAGATCCTGATCCCCATTCTATAATTGGTGGTTTTGATATGGAGGAATATGGGCTCCAGTGGAGGCAATTTGAGGTAGAAGTAAGTTTTCCCAATTGTGAACTGCCAGGGAAATCTAATTTTTCCCAATTGTGAACCGCCAGGTCAATCTTCTATCATTGTTTTTGAAACCCTACCTTGTGCCACAAATGTAAAATATTATCTCCTGGTTCTCCATTTAAGGAAAAGGCAACCTCCAATGATATTGTGGAACATTGGATGTGGAAAATGTTGGAACTTGGTCTCAGTTTATGCAATCAAGTCTCACTGGTCACAACTCTTGGAGGAAACAAGAACTTCTCTCTTTTTGCAAAAAGTATAAACCATTTGCAAAGAAGGTCCAACCAGTCAACCAGCCTATGCCTCTCAACCCCAATCCTCCTCTTATATATCCTCATTTATCTTGTTATCCTTAGTGTGGTCTATCTCAATCTGTTACTGGTCCCTTTGTGCCTAATGGTTTTGTCACTGAAGAATATCTGAGGATGGTCAACTTTGGTCCAGATGGATGGCATCTTCCTGATGAGTTAAATTTGATCAAAAATTTTTTACCTCTAAGAGAAAAATCTATTTCTTCCTGTGAAGAAGAGAGGGGTCTCTTGAAAGAATTCTATGGCCTCCCCTATATCATCCCGGTAGTAGAACTTGATCCTTGGCAACAAAAGAAGATTCCAATCCCTGCTGCTAGAGTCAACAAATTTATCAAGTTTGTCCTCAAACAAGTTTTTACTGGTCTATACAAAAATTCAACCTCTAGTTATCCCAACCCTGTCTTCTATTTCCACAAGAGTAATGGTAAACTTGGAATATTTCATGATCTCCAAACTCTTAATAAAGTAACTATTGAAGACTCCGGTATCCCACCTGCTACTGAAGAATTTCTTAAATCTTTCTTTGGCAGAGCTTGCTATGTTCTAGGGGAAATTTTGGGTGTTTATGAAAAACAATCCCTACATCCTATTTCTCTCCCTCTCACTGTCAGCTTGCTACTATTGCAAAGCAAGCTGCAAAAGTAACAAAAATAACATAATAATAATAATAATACATTTAAACTAAGAAGGAGTAGGAAAACCATCAATATTATTACAGAAATGCATTCTCCACCCAAGATTAGGTATGGTCACTCACTGACCCCACCCTTGAAATCTAACTCCTTATATTTTTAAATAATTATGGAAATAAAGACCAAAATACTACAGCTCCACTATTGAGCTTTTGGTCAATTAAATCTTTCACACGTATTTTCACGTATAGGTTTCACACCTAAAATTCAGTCAATTGAGGTGTTGTGTATATTTTAGGAGTTACAGACGGAAACGTGTTTTGTCACAATTCCCGCACACAGCCGCGGCAGCCAATGCACCCGCGTGTGGCTGAGATACAGCCCTGTCACTCCATCAAGGTCCTGTATGCAGCCCTGGGCCTCTGAAAAGTACGCAGCCGCGGGACTACGGGTTGACAGAGTGACAGGCAGCCTGAGAGGCTTAGGTACTGCGTAAACATGCTACAACCTACACAGGAACATTCTAAATATGTAATAAATGTTCCTGTGGATAATAGATAGTCTAAAAATACATAATATTATATGAAAATACTTAAATAACCCTTATACGTATTTTTTATTAAATATAAGTCAAAGTACCAAGAATTTCAAAAATAAGACAATGACAACTTCTAAAAATATATTAAAATACTTTAATATAATTTTATGAGAAATCCTAGATATAAATATCTTTTTGACATACTCACAAAACTGATGATGTAACAATATTACATGAATTCCCATGAATTATATTTTTAAGTAATTATCTTAGTAAAGCAACTGGAACTCAAAAATAAGGAGTAAAATCAATATCATGAATTTACTCCAGTTATATAATACATAATGAGAACTCACCTGACATCAGGATGTCCATAGAAATGTCTATTTAAATAATTATTGAATTACTGGGAACATTTACTAAGCATAATTAATTAAATAATACATAAATGAGACAGATTAGTGTTATTCACACGTCCTAATATCTATTATAAAGTAGAATAATTCCCATACCCTGAGGAATTAGATACTACCCTGCTATAGCACCAAGAACAGGTGAAAGGCTACCCCTGGTTACCCTGCTAGCCTTAGTTTACATCCCTTTGAGCCCCTGTAGCCCTCAGAAGGACCATATTGGGACTCCAAAAGCTATAAATAAAGACCTCTTTTGAGGATATTGATGGGAAGAGACCCAGTTATATTTATATCCAGACACCGTGCCAAGGTAATCAAGTACTTATATGAGATAAGTAAGTGATTTATGGCTTAGTCTGATCAATAATATCCATCCTCAACCTCTTTTTTAATCAATTAAAACTGCTGAACAACCTTATAAACCCAATAAACAGGTTTAACCCATCAGTGCACGTCTCAAATAGATACCCAAAGGATTTAATGATATACCAGTGAGTTTTATTATCCTTTCTCTGTTTTTGCAGCTTGGTTACAAGGCCCTGCAACTCCACCGTGTATTTTATATACATATTATCTCTGGGTAAAATATCCTTGAAACTAAAGAGCCTAAAGTAAGCAGGACTATGTGTTTTCATACTGAAATCCCTGAAGAGAGGTGTTAAAGATCCCCAATATAATTGTGGCCCCTCTATAAAACTATTTAATAATCAATTTATTCATATTGATTTAAAACAATAAACCATAACCAAACCACTTAACCTTGCAATAAGCTTAATCCAAATATTTTACAGATTTTTGCTGCATTTATTAAATAATATATTTACTATTTATTCTATCACCTCTGGTAGCTAAAGGATAGAAAGGGTCTTGGCATCCAGGAGGCTGAAACTCACTCCACAACACTCCTCTTGGTTGATTCCAACTTACTCAATTGCCTCAAGGAGCCTCCAATTTGGTTTCAGTCTATCAGGCTCAGATGATGTGGATCCTCCAGGATGAAATCACTGATTATGCTGGTATCTTTATTGACAATGGTGGAATTAAAGGTACTTTTTCTGACTATGATAATGAGCTCTTACCTTGGAACCCAGGAATTTTTTGTTTTATGTGGGAATATGCTACTACTTTGGAAAGGATTCTGTTTTGGATAAAGGAGTCTGGTCTTACTATCTCTGGGTCCAAATAGGCGGCTCGTGTCCCTGCTTTGGAAATTGTTGGTCATGTGGTCTGCAAGGAAGGAAGAAAGATGGCACCAGCCAAAGTTAACAAGATCATCTCTTGGCCCACTCCAAGAAATCCTACTGAAGTTAGAGTTTTTCCAGGTGTTGTGATTTATTTTAGAATCTTTATTCCATCTTTATCCAAAATCTGTTTACCCTTGCATTGTCTAAACAGGAAAGATGCTGAATGTATTTGGACCCAAGAGTGTGAAAGTTCTTTTCAGTTGCTCAAAATGATTTTAGGCAAGGACATAGTTTTGAAAAAGATATCTTATGGACCTGGATCTGGCAAGATCAAGCTTGCCATTGATTCTAGTTATCAATCTGTTGGGGCCGTCCTTACTCAAGAAGATGAAAATGGTTGGTACTGTGCTTCTCCTTATGAATCTTTGTTATTTTTGGATGTAGAATTCAGATACTCTAAGCCCAAACTGAAACTCTGTGGTGTGGCTTGAATGATGAAGAAACTCCAGACCATCCTCTGGAGTTAAAATTTTGAATAAAAAGTCAATGCTTGATCCATCATTCAAACAATCAATGCTCCCAGCCTTCTCAATGCTCCTATTAATGATTGGGTGGCCTTCATCCAGCTTTCCTCTTTTTATATTGTTCACAGGCCTGGAAATTCATTCACAATGCCTGATGGTTTATCTTGATGTCCTCTTGGAGATGACAAATCCAATGTTGAAGTGGATTTCAATGAGGAAGAACCCTTAATCCATTCTGTCTTCTCCTTCTCCTCTCAAGATTATTCTGGATTTAAACAAAATTTATGGCTTGAACTAGAGCGGAACCTCTTCACTCTCCAAAAACCTCCTGATCTCTTTTCTAAAGAATTTTGATCTCATTACTCTAATTTCTTTGTACAATTTCTAGGCTTATGAACAGAGAGAATCATTGTGCTGTTATTGTTGTTACTATTGCTTCAAAACAAGATTCTATCCTTGAAAGTCTCCATGAAGGTGTTGGTGATTGTGGGGAAAGCAAAACTTATCAACAATTATCCAAACAATTCTGGTGTCCATCTCTGAAGAAATCTGTCTCTCCATGGTGCAAGAATTGTGAAGTTTGTAAGAAATGTGATCTTAGGCGTCCAGCTGAAATTTTTTATCTGTCAGCTTGCTACTATGTACATAGCAACCTGTCATAGCAACACAAAACTATAAAAAATAAGAATATCTAAATTAACAAAAGAAGAAGTAAGAAATTAATAAACATTATTAAAAAAATGAATGCCTCACCCAAAATTAGGTAGGGGCACTCACTGACCCCACCCTTGAAATCCAAGTCCTTACATTTTTAAAATAATTTAAAAGAAAAGTACTAAAAATTACGAAACCAGTATGGCAACTTTTTGCCATTTTAACATTTCAAACGTGTTGGCACATATAGGGTTTACACCTAAAATTCACTCAGAATTGCGGTGTTGTGTATATTTTAGGAGTTACACTCAGAAATGTGTTATGTCACAATTCCCGCACGCAGCCCTGCATCATTACATATCCCTACATACTCATAGTAGCAGTTTCCCGCGTACTAGAGACTCGGGCGCAGCTAATTCTGCCATGAAAGCAGCAGATCCCACCCTGCGCGCATCTGAACTGACTGATCCCTGAGTCTGGATCCGTTGTGACTAATCTGACAACCAGGTACCGCTCAAAAGAGCTACAACCTAATTAGGGTTGCCTGGCATATGTAACAAGCTGACATACGCATTAGTAATAATCTAAAAAGATCAAAACTTAATTAAAATTAATAAAAATTAAGTTTTTAACATTTTTTAATAATAAATTGAAGATCAAAGATTACCACATAAATCATTGACTCTGATCTTTGAAGACCACAAAACACTACAAGAAGTGTTCATAAAAATTATTAAAAATTATTAAAAATTATTTACACAATCAGCAGATGATGAAAAATCAGTAAACATCCACATTCAATCACTTTAAAAAAATATTAAAAATGAAGGATGAGTGCAGAATGATCAAATTTACGCCATAATAGATCAACAGATCCTGTGGCTAAAATAGTACAGAAATCCAGCAGATCTAAGGTCAGCTGATTAACAGCAACCAGTGGACGTGCTAATCTTTCTCTGAATGGCTTGCAAGCCCCAGCCC